>JAVIAB010000139.1:17687394-17970514 GCA_032433765.1 Megaustenia siamemsis | reverse complement strand
AAATTTATCAGTGATAGAATATCAACCGTCTAGTTGTTTTAAAAAGTTTGGCGAAATGGTTTCTGACGCTAGGCGGCTGGTGATCTAGATGAAAGTCAATCTATATAAGCGATACGATGAGCTCTTAGGAAACTCAGCCTACGGGAAGACTCTAACCAATAAGGCCAATCATAGCGCTGTCTCGTACGTTCAGGGGGCTGAGATATCGAAAATGATTAATAGTTCCGGTTTAAAAAATGACTGAAATAGGGGAGGATCTTTTTGAAATTGAGATGGAGAAAAAGAAACTGTTTGGGACTTGCCCCATCAAATTGGTTTCTTCGTCTATCAATATGCAAAACTTCGTATGTTAGATTTTTATTTCGAGTTCTTAGATAATTTGTGTAGATAGGTCCAACTTTCAGTATGTGAAACAGATACTGATAGTTTATACTTAGCCTTAAGCGCACCTAAGCTAGAGGACATAGTTAAGTCAGGTCTGCGGATGAGTTTATAGTGTATATAAAGACTGGTTTCCTGCCGAGTTTTGCGATGAGCATATTAGCACGACAGACTGTATAAACTGTAAGGGTGTTAAAGCGTACACAAACGAACGCCCGGGCTTTTTAAACTAGAGTACGAGGGACAGCTCTTGTTAGCTTATGTAGTAAGACGTACCATTGTAGTGGGGATTACGATAAATCAGTTGTAAGGGCTAAGCAAGCAACACAACAAATTAGATAAAGATATGTTTTTAGAGGTTCTCGCTACGCAAAAGGCTAAGGTGGGAAAAAGTAGGTTTCAAAGTCTTAAATAATTCCATATTTTCCTACAGTCAAACAAGAAATGCTCTTTCCTATTTCTATATAAAAAGAAAGGTAGCTGATGATAACGTCTCGACTACGCCTTTAGATATTTAACTCTTTACACTACCAGCTTAGCCTAACCAGCAATCTCTAACAGTTTCACCCCTTATGATTCATTTATGCCACAACGCTAAGCAGACACCCAACTACCTATCTATAAATAAATGTTATCCTTGTACTATATATTGACTTTGTGTACTAAATATTTTTGTACTGTTATATAATATCAATGTATGTTATACACCTATTGAGATAATAAAAGAATAAAAAATATATCTTCGTCTTCTGTTTTAAATTTAATGTTTTTCATTGATGTTGTATAATCTACTAACCTATCACTATCGCTCAAGTACACCAAGCACTCCAAAGTCAGCACACACCAGACATAAACAGGGCACTTCCGGGGTCACCGGGACTAGAGGTCACGGTTTAACTCCCCTGAATCTACGGTACATTAGGTGCGCCGCGCACCTACTATATATCTTTGTTAATTTAGCACCTAAATTCGGGTCAAATACAACATTGTATACTACTGCAGAGCTCATTTTTCTTTCAAAATCCATAGACAATCGGGATTATCACTCTGAGATGAATGGTCCACATATTTAGACATTGGATTGAAAATTCTGTTCTCCCATCACTAGATCGACCATCTTGTCTAATAATGGACAATGCAGCGTACCACAACATTGTTGCACTTTGAAGATAAAGTCCGACGTCATCCAGTACAAAAGATGCTATTAAGATATGGCTCACAAAGGAGCACATACAATTTAATAACATGTACTTAAACCTGAATTACTATCTCTAGTAAAGCAAAAACAGAGGACAAAGATTTTTCAAATAGATAAGATTATCCAAGAGCACGGTCATATAAGTTTGAGGCTGCCACCTTACCATGCTCATTTAAATCCAATAGAACTAATCTGGGCAAATTAAAAGGACAAGTGGCAGATGAAAATACAACATTCAAAATATGCGATGTAAAGACTCTTGCTAATCTCGCTTTATTAAATATAGACACAGATTATTGGGCTAAATGTGAAGACCACGTCTTAAAACAGGAAGAGGAATATTGGAAAAATGATGGTTTGTGGAATGTTCAACCCCAACAGTTATTAATCTTTTAGACTCGTCTGATTCAGAATGAAAGTATATAGCCCCCACAATGTTGGCCCCTATATTACCTTAAATTATTTCAACAAACGGTCCTTTTCAGGACCACACAACTATGAAAATTGGACATACAGGTATACCTTGATATTATCGTCCGTCCTCGAACTGAGCAGACAATAATTATCCTGGTGTTTTGTTTTATCCAGTTATTTCCCCATTACGGCCACGCCTTTACCTAGTGAAAATTAATCGTAGACCAGCAACTACGGTAATTTCTATTCTTTAGGGCTTCACAATTTACAATTTTGACAAACATCAAAGAATATCGCCGCTTTAAGAAAACTGCAGCTGCAAGATATTTGTTAAATATACATTTAAAGGTCTTTTGCATTCTAATAACATTTGGAAAATTTCAAAAGTATTTAACAAACGGTTAGAGAGTAATAGCGTTTTGAAGTTGGGCATATGTTTTGAAACGAGCTATAGTGTCCAACAAGGAAATAAACCCTAGAGGCAAAACGAGCACGTTACAATAAAATGTTCATCCCAACGTTGTGCCACCAATGTTAGTCCTGGACCATAGATGCAAGAACAATAAGAAAAATAACCTCTACTGAGATTAAATGTGTCAGATGAATGACAGGAAACGCCTGAGAGATAAGGTCAGAACTGTAGAACGGAGAAAACAGCTAGGAATAGCCCCCGCCATAGATATATAAACAAACAACAGATAAAATGGTTTGCCACGTGATAAGGCAGAGAGATCAAAACACAACACAACGAGCCCTCGATAAACGTTGTGAGAATACCAGACCAACGGGTCGACCACGAAAAAGATAGATTGATGGAATATTAGAAACACTAGGAAGCAAACTAGGAAACATAACAGCAGCAACGGCGAACAAAAAAGCAAAAGACCGCAAATTATATCTCCCCTCGACGCCGAAAGGCAAATGAGGAAGGAAAGAAGGAAGCATTTATCTTTCTCGCTATGATTACCTTCCCAGACTCATTTTGTTCAGCCTGTAGAGGGGGGAGGAATGGAGAGAGAGAGAGAGAGAGAGAGAGAGAGAGAGAGAGAGAGAGAGAGCAGTAAAAACAAAGACGAGAGAACAAGGAACAAGGAGGAAAAAGGAAAAGATTTTAAAACGAAGTCACGATAAAAATAAAGAGGATGAGTCGAAATGCACAGGAAAAACGTTGAAACCCAGGTCCAGAAGCGAGTGGGCAGACAGACGCGTAGGTGTAGAATGGGGAGGAATGGAGAGAATAGAGGGGTATACAGACGAGAGAACAAGGTCAAATAGAAAAAAGGAAAAAGACATTAAGACGAAGTCAGGAGAAAAATTAGAGGATGGGTCAAAATGCACGTGCAAAAACGAAAAGATCATGTTCAGAAGTGACAGACGCGTTGGAAGTCAATTCTGATTGGCTGACAAGATCCAAATCTAAGAGGTAAACACAAAAGAATGACAAGCACTTGAAGACGAAGCACTGGGTACCGACACTTGAAAAATGTAGTCGGCAGGGCACACACGCTCGTTAGGAGACGGGCGACCATGTGGTCGGCCCATAGAGAGGCTAACCTTAGCCTAGTAGAATTAGAATGTGAGATAGAATAATAGTGGGCACTTTTTGGATAGCGAAGACTGGAAGAGACTGAGTTTGCAGGGAGTGACGATCTAGAGTCAGGACACCAAGCAAGAGTAATAGAATTTTAGTCGGCAAGAAAGCGCGATAGTTAGGAGATGTAGAGACTAGAGAAGAACAGTTAAGCGGACAGATTAGTGAGTAGCACTATTAAGAGATAGTTAGTAGCAGTGGCCAAGAGACAGCCACGGTAGAAGATAGATAATATAGGTGGGCCGTCAATGGGACGGTCCACATATAGTGTAGATGAGAGTATGATGCGGTCAGAGCCCAGAGACAAGTGTTAGGGCGAGAAACTGAAGAAATTGTAGAGTGCGCTCTAAGTGTGTAACCTGCCATATCCAGTGTGTACGAGAGTCCGAGGTGACAGAATAAAGTCGGAACAAACTCTTATAACCAAGGCGTTGGTATCTGTTACACAGTTATATTTATCTAGCCTAGCGTCAACCCTCGGGGACGAATTATAACAACAGTAAAATTGTCACGGAACCACAGCGTGAAACGCTCATCTTAACAACAAACCCGAAGTACTACAGTGACCCGGCAAGGTCAGGGCTGAGACGATAGCCAGGGGCACGAAGGCGTGTTGGCCTGATTGTAAACATGAGCAGCGCATTCCATCTGAGGTCACGCTAACAGAGAACTGACAGGGGCGGTGCAGACTGTCAATAAAGTAACGATCGATATATCAACACAGCGTGCGAGTAGAACACGCATCACGCTGACAGTCATGCTGCCCTGCACGCCCACAACGCGATTACGATGTATCGCAAGGATAGCACGACAAGTAAACAATAATCTTCAACGGGACGGTACAAGCCCGGTTGCAGATTAGAATTGGGCCCATGTTTACTTGATCGCCAAGCTAGGGCGCTAAGGACTATGCTACTGGCGCTTCCGACATTACCCTAATGCCAGAAAGTAAATACAATAAATAAAGGTGATCCAAGCTTGCTATGTTTCTGTATAAGATTTCCCACTCGCTAAAGAATTGAGCATCTTTTCAAATGGTTTCGCCACCAATGGGATATTGCAAGAAATGTGAAGCAGACTTACCCATTGAGAAGAGTGACAACATCATAACATGTGCTAGAGGTCACCACCGTTTGCGTCTTAACAAGACTGAATCCGAAGCAGCATATTGAGAAAGTCCTTGCCGGCATCTCCATGACACTGCCAGAATTTCTTGGGTGATGTTTGCTTTCAAGGCAACATATACAGAGAGGGAGATGTGAGAAAGAGCAGCTAGTTGCACGTTTCAAGTAAAGAATCGAAATAAATAATTCGCTTTTAACAATGAAAACTGAAATGGGGAAATAAACAAAATAACAGGAAGCGGAAATAGTCCAATAGCAATTAAGATTGGAGAACGGCTTCAAGATATAGGTCAACAGCAATTAATATTGGAGAGCGGCTTCATGAAATAGGTCAACGGCAATTAAGATTTGAAAGTGGCTTCAAGAAAAGGTCAACAGCCATTAGATTGGAGATTAGCTTCAAGAAATAGGTCAACAGCAATTAAGATTGGAGAGCGGCTTCAAGAAACATGATAGCAGCAATTAATTTTGCAGTGTGGCTTCAGAAACATGACAGCAGCAATTAGATTGGAGAGTGGCTTCAAGAAATAAGTCAACAGCCGCCAGATGTAACATCAAAGGAAACGACAGAGATACAGCGTAAACAGGTGATGACTTCATAAACTCACCTTCCTCCCTTGTGGTGTTGAATCCCTCGATTTTCGTCCATTCCTGAAAAATAAATACAGCTAATGTAATGTTTATTATTAATGTTTATGTTCATCGTTTATTGTGTAAAGTTAGTTTTCTATTTCTTACCTACTTTTATTTCGGTTAAAGTAAGTATAATTCAATATATAAATAAAACAGGAGGAGGAAGGAGAAGGAGGTAGAGGAGGGGGAGGAAGGAGAAGAAGGTAGAGAAGGAGGTACAGGAGGAGGAAGGAGAAGGAGGTAGAGAAGGAGGTAGAGGAGGAGGAAGGAAAAGGAGGTAGAGGAGGGGAGGAAGGAGAAGGAGGTAGAGAAGGAGGTAGAGGAGGAGGAAGGAGAAGAAGGTAGAGAAGGAGGAAGAGGAGGAGGAAGGAAAGGAGGTAGAGGAGGGGGAGGAAGGAGAAGAAAGTAGAGAAGGAGGTACAGGAGGAGGAAGGAGAAGAAGGTAGAGAAGGAGGTAGAGGAGGAGGAAGGAAAAGGAGGTAGAGGAGGGGGAGGAAGGAGAAGGAGGTAGAGAAGGAGGTAGAGGAGGAGGAAGGAAAAGGAGGTAAAGGAGAGGGAGGAAGGAGAAGGAGGTAGAGAAGGAGGTACAGAAGGAGGAATGAGAAGGAGGTAGAGGAGAGGAAGGAGAAAACGGTGGAGGAAGGAGGAGTAGAGGAGGAGGAGCAAGGGGAAGGAGGTAGGGGGGAGGAAGGAGAAGGGGGTAGAGGAGGATGAGGAACGAGAAGGAGGGAGAAGAGGAGGAAGGAAGAGGAGGAAGGAGAAGGAGGAGGAAGAAGGGTAGAGGATGAGGGAGAAGGAGAGGAAGTAGAGGAGGAGGAGGAGGAAGGAGAAGAATGAGGAGGAAAAAGGAGAAAGAGAAGGAAGAAGAAGGAGTAGAGGAGCAGGAAAAAGGAGAAGAAGGAGGAGGAAGAAAAATGAGGTAGAGGAGTGGAGGAAGGAGAAGGAGGTAGAGGAGGTGGAGGAAGGAGAGGGGAGGAGGAAGGAGGTAGGAGGAAGAAGAAGGCGGAGGATGAGGAGGGGGAGGAAGAAGGAGGAGGTAGAGGAGAGGAAGGAGAAGAAGGAGGTTGAAGAGGAGGAGGAAGAAGGAGGTTGAGAGGGAGGAGGAAGAAGGAGGTTGAAGAGGAGGAGGAAGAAGGGGTAGAAGAGGAGGAGGATGAAGGAGAAGAAGGGGAGAAAGAAGAAGGGGGTAGAGAAGGAGGAGGTAGAGGAGAAGTAGGTAGAGGAGGTAGAGGAGGAGGAGGTAGAGGAGGAGGAAGGAGAAGTAGAGGAGGAGGAGAAGAAGAATGAGGAAGAAGGAGGAGGAGGAAGGAGAAGTAGAGGAGGAGAAGAAGAAGGAGAAGGAGGGGGAGGAAGAAGAAGAAGGAGGAGGAAGAAGAAGGAGAAGGAGGGGGGTAGAGGAGGAGGAGGTAGAGGAGGAGGAAGGAGAAGAGGAGGAGGTAGAGGAGGAGGAAGGAGAAGTAGAGGAGGAGGAGGTAGAGGAGGAGGAGGTAGAGTAGGAGGAGGTAGAGGAGGAGGAGGTAGAGGAGGAGGAAGGAGAAGTAGAGAAGGAGGAGGTAGAGGAGGAGGAGGTAGAGGAGGAGGAAGGAAAGGTAGAGGAGGAGGAAGGAGGAGGAAGAAGGAGGAGGAGGAAGGAGGAGGAAGGAGAAGTAGAGGAGGAGGAAGAAGAAGGAGGGGGAGGAAGAAGAAGGAGGTAGAGGAGAAGGAGGTAGAGGAGGAGGAGGAAGGAGAGGAAGGAAAGTAGAGGAGGAGGAAGAAGGAGAGGAGGTAAAGGAGAAGGAGGTAGAGGAGGAGGAGGAAGGAGGAGGAGGAAGGAGGAGGAAAGAGAAGTGAAGGAGGAGGAAAGAGAAGTAGAGGAGGAAGGAGAAGTAGAGGAGGAGGAGGTAGAGGAGGAGGAGGTAGAGGAGGAGGAGGTAGAGGAGGAGGAAGGAGAAGTAGAGGAGGAGGAGGTACAGGAGGAGGAGGTAGAGGAGGAGGAAGGAGAAGTAGAGGAGGAGGTAGAGGAGGAGGAGGTAGAGGAGGAGGTAGAGGAGAGGAGGTAGAGGAGGAGGAAGGAAAATAGAGGAGGAAGAAGGAGGAGGAAGAAGGAGGAGGAGAAGGAGGAGGAAGGAGAAGTAGAGGAGGAGGAAGAAGAAGGAGAAGGAGGGGGAGGAAGAAGAAGACGGAGGAGGTAGAGGAGAAGGAGGTAGAGGAGGAAGGAGGAGGAAGGAGAAGTAGAGGAGGAGGAGGTAGAGGAGAAGGAGGTAGAGGAGGAGGAGGAAGAGAAGTAGAGGAGGAGTAAGAAGGGGGAGGAGGAAGGAGGAGGAAGGAGAAGAAGAGGAGGAGGAAGAAGGAGGAGGAAGAAGGAGGAGGAGGAAGGAGAAGACGGAGGAGGAAGGAGGTAGAGGAGGAAGAAGGAGAAGAAGGGGAGGAGGAGAAGGAGAAGAAGGGAGGAGGAAGGAGGTAGAGGAGGAAGAAGGAGAAGAAGGGGAGAGGAAGAAGGAGAAGAAGTGGAGGAGGAAGGAGGTAGAGGATGAAGAAGGGGAGGAGGAAGGAGGTAGAGGAGGTGGAGGAAGGAGAAGGAGGTAGAGAAGGAGGTAGAGGAGGAGGAAGGAGAAGAAGGTAGAGAAGGAGGAAGAGGAGGAGGAAGGAAAAGGAGGTAGAGGAGGGGAGAAGGAGTAGGAGGTAGAGAAGGAGGTACAGGAGGAGGAAGGAGAAGAAGGTAGAGAGGAGGTAGAGGAGGAGGAAGGAAAAGGAGGTAGAGGAGGGGGAGGAAGGAGAAGGAGGTAGAGAAGGAGGTAGAGGAGAGGAAGGAAAAGGAGGTAAAGGAGGGGGAGGAAGGAGAAGGAGGTAGAGAAGGAGGTACAGGAGGAGGAAGGAGAAGGAGGTAGAGGAGGAGGAAGGAGAAAAAGGTGGAGGAAGGAGAAGGAGGTAGAGGAGGAGGAGCAAGGAGAAGGAGGTAGGGGGAGGAAGGAGAAGGGGGTAGAGTAGATGAGGAACGAGAAGGAGGGAGAAGAGGAGGAAGGAAGAGGAGGAGGAGGAGGAGGAAGGAGAAGAATGAGGAGGAAAAAAGGAGAAAGAGGAGGAAGAATGAGAAGAAGGAGGAGGGGTAAGGAGAAGAATGAGGTAGAGGAGGAGGAGGAGGAAGGAGAAGGAAGTAGAGGAGCAGGAAAAAGGAGAAGAAGGAGGAGGAAGAAAAATGAGGTAGAGGAGGTGGAGGAAGTAGAAGGAGGTAGAGGAGGTGGAGGAGGTGGAGGAAGGAGAAGAAGGGGAGGAGGAAGAGGTACAGGAGGAAGAAGAAGGCAGAGGATTAGGAGGGGAGGAAGAAGGAGGAGGTAGAGGAGGAGGAAGGAGAAGAAGGAGGTTGAAGAGGAGGAGGAAGAAGGTTCAAGAGGAGGAGGAAGGAGGTTGAAGAGGAGGAGGATGAAGGAGAAGAAAAGGGGGAGAAAGAAGAAGGGGGTAGAGAAGGAGGAGGTGAGGAGAGGAGGTAGAGGAGGAGGAGGTAGAGGAGGAGGAAGGAGAAGTAGAGGAGGAGGAAGAAGGAGGAGGAGGAAGAAGGAGGAGGAGGAAGGAGAAGTAGAGGAGGAGGAAGAAGAAGGAGAAGGAGGGGGAGGAAGAAGAAGAAGGAGGAAGTAGAGGAGAAGGAGGTAGAGGAGGAGGTAGAGGAGGAGGAAGGAGAGGTAGAGGAGGGGGAAGGAGGAGGAAGAAGGAGGGGAGGAAGGAGAGGAAGGAGAAGTAGAGGAGGAGGAAGAAAAGGAGAAGGAGGGGGAGGAAGAAGAAGAAGGAGGGGTAGAGGAGAAGGAGGTAGAGGAAGGAGGAGGAAGGAGAAGTAGAGGAGGAAGAAGAAGAAGGAGGTAGAGAGGAGGCAGAGGAGGAGGAGGAAGGAGGAGGAAAGAGAAGTGAAGGAGAGGAAAGAGAAGTAGAGGAGGAGGAAGGAGAAGTAGAGGAGGAGGAGGTAGAGGAGGAGGAGGTAGAGGAGAAGGAAGGAGAAGTAGAGGAGGAGGAGGTAGAGGTGGAGGAGATAGAGGAGGAGGAAGGAGAAGTAGAGGAGGAGGAGGTAGAGGAGGAGGAGGTAGAGGAGGAGGAAGGAGAAGTAGAGGAGGAGGTAGAGGAGGAGGAAGGAGAAGTAGAGGAGGAGGAGGTAGAGGAGGAGGAGGTAGAGGTAGAGGAGGGTAGAGGAGGAGGAAGGAGAATAGTAGGAGGAGGTAGAGGAGGAGGAGGTGGAGGAGGAGGAAGGAGAAATAGAGGAGGAAGAAGGAGGAGGAAGAAGGAGGAGGAGGAAGAGGAGGAAGGAGAAGTAGAGGAGGAGGAAGAAGAAGGAGAAGGAGGGGGAGGAAGAAGAAGGAGGTAGAGGAGGAAGGAGGAGGAAGGAGAAGTAGAGGAGAGGAAAGAAGAAGGAGAGGAGTAGAGGAGAAGGAGGTAGAGGAGGAGGAGGAGGAGGAGGAAAGAGAAGTAGAGGAGGAGGAGAAGGAGGAGGAAGAAGGAGGAGGAAGGAGAAGTAGAGGAGGAGGAAGAAGGCGGAGGAAGAAGGAGGAGGAGGAAGGAGAAGAATGGAGGAGGAAAGGAGGTAGAGGAGGAAGAAGAAGAAGAAGGGGAGGAGGAAGAAGGAGAAGAAGGGGAGGAGGAAGGAGGTAGAGGAGGAAGAAGGAGAAGAAGGGGAGGAGAAGAAGGAGAAGAAGTGGAGAGGAAGGAGGTAGAGGAGGAAGAAGGGGAGGAGGAGGAGGTAGAGGAGGAAGAAGGAGAAGAAGTGGAGGAGGAAGGAGGTAGAGGAGGAAGAAGGAGAAGAAGTGGAGGAGGAAGGAGGTAGAGGAGGAAGAAGGAGAAGAAGGGGAGGAGGAAGAAGGAGAAGAAGGAGGAGGAGGAGGTAGAGAGGAGGAAGAAGGAGAAGAAGGAGGAGGAGGAGGAGAAGAAGGGGAGGAGGAAGAAGGAGAAGAAGTGGAGGAGGAAGGAGTAGAGGAGGAAGAAGGAGAAGAAGGGGAGGAGGAAGACGGAGAAGAAGGGGAGGAGGAAGAAGAAGATGTGGAGGAGGAAGGAGGTTAGAGGAGGAAGAAGGAGAAGAAGGGGAGGAGGAAGAAGGAGAAGAAGGGGAGGAGGAAGAAGGTAGAGGAGGAGGAAGAAAAAGGAGTGAATAATAAGATGAATAATTAGGAGGAGGAATAAGAAGAAAACGAAGAAAAAAAACCAATTGCATCAGGCAAGATTTCTTTCCAACCGGTTATTTTATGAGCGGGTGGCGAGGGCACTAACTGAACGACACAGCGACTCGCTGATGTTGATTAACGCAATAACACGGCCGTTGGGATATATAGCTTCCATAAACGTTTCATAACGACGAGGATATTCTCGGGAATTACTTCAATAATAAACAAAGGATAAAATAAATACACATCTATTGTGCACTTTTATATAGAGAGAATAAATAATTCATTCATTTGAATGCAGACGTGAAGAAATACTTGTCCATTCCATGTTTCGGCCCGCCTCTAGATATTGTGGATGGGTAAGGAAATTACGGAAGTTCAGGCGTGGTTTCAGTGACAGCATCTGCGTACATTTTTGTAGTAGACAAACTTGGTAGATACAGTAAAGAAATGGCAAACCAAATATAGGGTACGCAGACATGTACGCAGATATAGAACAGTAATAGTTTAGTCTAAATACCACACCGGCCAAATTCATAAGTGCCCAGATCCTCTCCGAAATCTATCCCTCAACGTGCAACGACTTACGACACATGTATTGTGTTGGAGGACACTCGGTAGGACAATATGTGTCCTTCAACGATAACGACACATGTATTGTGTTGGAGGACACTCGGTAGGACAATATGTGTCCTTCAACGACTTATGACACAGGGTATTGTGTTGGAGGACACTCTGTAGGACAATATGTGTCCTTCAAGGACTAACGACACAGGTATTGTGTTGGAAGACACTCGGTAGGACAATATGTGCCCTTAAACAGCAAACTAATAGTGACGTAGATTCAATCAATAATGCTGTATTTAGATGTCAAATCACAAACTAATTTGCATGCACGTGAAGGTCACACGTAATGTCAAACCACCACTGCCATGTGGTGGAAGTTCCTGCTAGAACAAAGGCTAAGACAACGAAGTCCTACAGAAAATGCGGGCAGGGAGAGCCCAAAAATCTATCTATGGGAGGAGGGCATCTATGGAAGAAACCTCAAACACCGAAGTCGGAAGATGTATGCCTAAGTGGCGCGGGACTAGAAAGCAGACATCTACGCAATACAGCAAATGTTATGCAACAGACTCTAGACCAATATGGAATCACCCTTTCGAGGCGTGACCAAACAGCAATAGCGTCAGAACCAAAAGGGACAAGTTATGGGGAACCGGTGATGATCTCAAACGTACCGTCTATTTCGTGATTCAAGCTGGTCTAAATATATAAATGCATAGCAATGGCTGATCACTGAAGGAGAAGGTGTATTTAGACGAAATAGTACACAAGTAGAATAATCGAAAACGGTACATAACATGTGGGGACCAATGATTCCACCTTCCCCACAACAAACCTATAGATGTCCATGACACATTTCAGCTTCATCTATTGACTATCACTAGATTTGTTTCTTCATTTTCCTAAAACGTTTGTTTCGTTTACACGTATTTTATGTCATGCCTGTTTAGAGTTGAGAGGGGAGAGGGGCACGATCGCAGGCCTTCTTTGATCAAGCAATAATAACCTCTGTACGCTGACAGCACAGCTAACTATATAGGGGGCCGGCAGGCAGAACATAAAAGCGGACATTCCAACTGGTGTGACGTCTTCAGCTATGCAAGCTATAGACGGCTGGCGTCACTCGTAACCAAACTACTGCTCGCAAAACTGAAAACGTCACGCTAGTTGGAGTGTTTTCCAATGTTATCTTCTGTCCGCGGACCATGGAAATAGTTGGCTGTGGCTGAAAGGACACAGTATTTTATATAGGAACCACCTCTTCCTCCTTCTTCTTCGTCTTTTTCTACTCCTCCACCTCTAGTACCATCCATTCTTAGTATACCACCTCTCTTTATCTACTCCCAGTTCACCATTTCTCCGGTGCTCAGTAGCTACTTGGTGCTCAGTAGCTAGCTGCTCTCCTGACCTTATCTCCACAACTTCGCTAGTTATCACCACCTGGGATATCTTCCCTCAGTGTTTCCAGTCCCTTGATTAGACCACTTAACTTTGGCCCCTCTCCCTCTTTCCCTCCCCTGATCGTTTATTTGCTCCCTGATATGTCTCCCTCGGGCTGGTGTATTGCACTACTCCCTCATCCATTGCCCAACGCCTTTTGTTTACGAACCTGTCTAGCCTACACGTCTACCCCCTCCCCCCGTTTTTCTTGTACCCACTTATCCCCATAGCCCCCAGGCCTTGTTCCTGTTGCCAGGCTAATTTTACGTCCCAGGTCTCTGTCTCGCCTGACTGCCCTCAGGAATACCATGTGACTGTTTCTCCATGTTCCTAGTTTCCACCTTTCATTTGGATGCATTCTCCCACCCGGGACAGCCAATTCACTCCAGCTAAGTGATTTGTAATATATATTTATAGATTTTCATATATAATATACTTTTCTATTCCTCGTTTTTTTTCTCTTTTTTCGTTTTCAGCTCTTCATCATTTCTCTAGACTTGCGATCTCTACACTTACCAATCATTCCACATGTGGCACATCTCTTCTTCATCTCACCATCATAGGTCTCATCTCTCTGTCCACCTCTCCCTAATTTTATCAACCGACATGTACCTATAGATATCTGTGCCTCGCCGTTTGTTGTCGCTGTTCCCGTCTTCTGAAGAAGGCCGCAGGCCGAAACGTTAGTATTTTGTTGAGTTTTTTTTTTTTTTGCAAAGCTGTCACCATACCTTGGAGTATATACCACACCACCATACCTTAGAGTATATACCACACCACCATACCTTGGAGTATATACCACACCCCACTGCAGGCTCCATTTATATAGGGCTGGGCACATAAAGAGAAACCCCCGAAAATCTCCACCAGCGTGACGTATTCAGCTTTACGATCAAGAACGGTCACAGCCAAAATAAATTTAGTAAAGTATGTGGGGGAGAAAATCAAACCGAAAAATCCACCAACTAGCGTGACGTATTCAAATATAGGAACTATAGATGCACTCTATCTACAACCACACCTGCTCGCAAAGCTGAAAACGTAACGCTTCTTGGTCGTTTCTCAAGAATTCCCTATCAGTTCGAGGGTGTAAGTAAATCTATAGTTGGCTGTGGGCGATGTAGCTTGAATGACGTCAACAGTCTATACCTTATAGCTAGCATACCTGAATACGTCACATGACAGGAAACAGCCTGAGAGATAAGATCATAAATGAAGAAATGAGAAAAAAAAAGCTAAGAATACCCCCGCCCTAGAATATATAAATAATCTATCTATCTATCTATTGACCTTTCGAGCCGTAACCGGCCCATAGGGCGTAGACCAAGATACACCTTCTCCTATATGAATTTTTGTTCTAGCAGTTTTCTTTTAAAGATATTTTATTAAATCTCGCCATCTGTCTCTGTTCTGTGCAATCAGGTCTACGTTTCATTAACAACATCGTTTTTACGATAAATTTTATATAAATAAACAACAGATAAAATGGTTTGTCTACGTGAAAAGGCAGAAAGACCAAATACAATACAACAGGCCTCCAATAAACGTTGCGAGAACACCAGGCCCAAGGGCCAACCATGAAAAAGATGAGTTGAATGAATATTAGAAACAATTGGAAACAACAACAGCAGAAGCAAACAGAAGAGTAAAAGACAGCAAATTATATATCGAAGTTGAAAGGCAAATGAGGAAGGGAAGAAGAAGAAGTGAAGGATTTCCGGGGTTCCATTTCTGCTCTCAGATCTATCTGAATTAGGATATGGCTGAAATTGTATATTTATGTGCGACTTGTGTGCATCAGGAGCTTTATGTACAGCACTGTCGTGGGATATGGTAAAGAATTATGGGAATTATGCCGAGATTGGTAATGAGATGGCACCATAACTGAAGAAATTTGATGCAAGTCAAGTGCCGGCCGACACAATAAAAATAAAACAAGAATCGGTGAATAACAACGCACAAATACTGTTGGGATAGGTCTCCACTTCTTGACGACATGACATTTCTTTGTGGAGGAGGGGAAGTAGAAGTACGATCCCGTGTTCTCGCTTCGGGTGCCCATCCTACCCTGATCAACATGACACAAAACAATCCGAAGTTTTATTGTTTTATATATATATATATATATATATATATATATATATATATATATATGGACAACCGACGGCTTCCGGGTTCACACAGCCTTAAATGGGTACCGGATTTTTTTCTGGGAAAGTAAAGCAGCACGGGCGTAATACTGACCACATTACCCCAAAAATCATGTGCTGAAGGTCTGTAAAATATATGGTCACTAACACCATATTTCCCTATACGCCACTTGGCGTGACGGGAGCACTTTACTTTACTTTTACTATATATGTGGAGTATACAAGCAAAAATATAGCAGCAACACACAAGAAATACCGACAGAAGAAGTATTTCATGCTGTATTGTATAAGTGTACATTGATCTTGACAACTGAAGTATTGAGAAACCACTGTCATTATTATTGTTTAGTTTGTAGTGTGTTATTACGATACAACTAGAACAGGGATGTACTACAGTATAATTACTATTCCAACTTTGCTATCATCAAAAAGGCAACTCGCCCTGGCCTTAATGTTGCTGTTGTGAACACACTGACAAATCAATTCTGCGGTTGTCAAATGTCGACACATGGGATGTCGTTCCAGTGGTTATGCAACTAGAAGGAGTATACGAGTTGTACGTTGTTGTTGGAAACATCATCACTGCACACCGGACGAATCCATAGGTACTTTGATATCCCCCCCTCGACAATCCTAGCCCACGTGCACGAACTCCGTGGCACAGCCTGGAATCCACGGTGTGGGTAGGTTTCTGCGGATAATTTGTCCCCGCGTAATGAACAATTGTAACGCCCATTCTTTTCGATTTTAACTGTCAAGAGCCTCTTAACGTGCGCGAATGCACACGGTACCTCCTGTTTATTGCCGTTATTCGAAAGGGCTAAACATAGGACCACACTACCCAAGAGATCCGGGGAGAGTCTTCTTCTTCTTTTACTTTTCAGCTCCATGTGGAGCTTAGGTCTTCAACAAACACTTTCAGCTCCATGTGGAGCTTAGGTCTTCAACAAACACTTTCAGCTCCATGTGGAGCTTAGGTCTTCAACAAACACTTTCCAAGCCGTTCTGTTTCTTGTCATTCTTGTAAGATCGTTCCATGTCTTATACCATCATCTTCATCTCTACTTCTATCTTTCTACTCCAATCCAAAAAAAGGGCCTGTTGTGTAATAGTCTCAGTTGGCTTCTGCAGTGTGTGTCCTATCCAGCTCCATCGCCTTCGCTGTATCTCTTTATCCACTGGTATCTGACTGGTACATTTCCATAATTCTATGTTATCCGGGGAGGGTAACGTCTCAAAAAAAAAAACACACGCGGATTAATTTTTCCTATTTTTGAACAAATCTCCATCGCTTCTATGGACTTTGAGCCGGAGTCCTTCATGTCCTGAGGCTGACGTCGCACCACTAGGCAGCCCATCACTCAGTTATACGTCGCTGCAGTTATTTCGTGACACTATAAATATTATCATAACAATAACGCAAAGATAATCTCATGCCATGACTGGATGCGAGGTGTTTGAGCTTTACTCTCTTAATCCACAACATGTGAGAGAGATACCCCTCTATATGACATTCCCCGAGCTCCACGAGCCACTATCATTTGAAATAATGTATTCATTTTTAAAACAAAAATTTT
This sequence comes from Megaustenia siamemsis, assembly GCA_032433765.1. NCBI lineage: Eukaryota > Metazoa > Mollusca > Gastropoda > Stylommatophora > Ariophantidae > Megaustenia > Megaustenia siamemsis. The sequence goes on along the minus strand of JAVIAB010000139.1, from coordinate 17,954,322 downwards.
GTATTATTGATGTTTAGGGAGTGATGTGGGCGGGGAGGCAAAGGACAAGTGGAGCTGATACATGAGCAGTTACGAATGTGGCTGAGACAATTTATGTGCTTGGGGCGGTGGTCATGGTTTTGTACGAGAGACCATAAACCGGAGGGTTATCAACATAAAACAATAAAATACCACTCAGAAAACATATTGCTCTCGCCCGGCACTCGTGCGGGATCTAAGTCGGACGGAGGCAGCCTACTCAGGGGCAGTTATTCTTGCAATCAAACTGAATACAATCTTCATTAGTATCAATGTTTCAATAAACGTCAGGAGGGGACGTCACTCTACTGCTGCGGGTCACGGCGGAACAGGAGGGTAGCAGATGGCGAAATTCCGATAACAATACTCCAGGAAATTTAATAATACGCCGACCCACACCCACCGCACTTCATTTTATCACCGGTCGATCCAGGAGACCACGTGTACTGAAGCCAACCAGGCAAGGTGCCACTCAGTGTCTCCACCGCGTTAAATGCGTATTTCTCAGTCCCATTTCTTGGACAGACCGCTAAATCAGATTTCATAGGGCACTCGCGCAAAACAATGGCGGTTGGTGGACGGCCGTAAATCTTGGCGGCTGTCCTTCTGGCCAGACGTACTCTACAACTACAACGGAGTGGGTTGGTTGTAAATTTACGCTGAGTTTCCACTTGTGTCCTCAACTGCCAAGCCAGGCTACTTTTGTCCAAACTGGCAATATTCGAATCGACCAATTGCTTTATCTTTATCTTGTAATGCCAGCTTTCTTCCACTCAAGCTACTACTTCGGTAGAGATCCCTGGTATTTTTGTGTGGTTTAATTGCTCTTTTCTACAGTAGGCATTTAGTACAGACGTTTTGGATGCATGATGACGTAAAATGGTGGAAATGGGTAGGCTGGGGAGGAGTCGGGGAGAGAGGAGACAACTCAAAAATATTTTTTGGCAAAGTATGAGTTTCGTTTCGGCTCTAGATACTGTGGACGGAATGCGAAAATTATGGAAGTTCTAGCCTCGGATTCAGTAATAAAAAAAAAAAAAAAAAAGTTGTTTCCTGGATTCGGAGTCAGAAAGTTCAATAATTGTGAAGTAAGAGAATTGTGAAGTAAGAGAATTGTGAAGTAAGAGAATTGTGAAGTAAGAGAATTGTGGAGTCATCGCAGAGCAGAGTCATTGAAGTACAATCTTGGAGTTGAAAGCAATTTGTGTTGAAGCCAGTAGAGAAGCAATTTGTGTTGAAGCCAGTAGAGAAGCAATGTGTGTTGAAGCCAGTAGAGAAGCAATGTGTGTTGAAGCCAGTAGAGAAGCAATTTGTGTTGAAGCCAGTAGAGAAGCAATTTGTGCTGAAGCCAGTAGAGAAGCAATGTGTGTTGAAGCCAGTAGAGAAGCAATGTGTGTTGAAGCCAGTAGAGAAGCAATTTGTGTTGAAGCCAGTAGAGAAGCAATTTGTGTTGAAGCCAGTAGAGAAGCAATGTGTGTTGAAGCCAGTAGAGAAGCAATTTGTGTTGAAGCCAGTAGAGAAGCAATGTGTGTTGAAGCCAGTAGAGAAGCAATTTGTGCTGAAGCCAGTAGAGAAGCAATGTGTGTTGAAGCCAGTAGAGAAGCAATTTGTGCTGAAGCCAGTAGAGAAGCAATGTGTGTTGAAGCCAGTAGAGAAGCAATTTGTGTTGAAGCCAGTAGAGAAGCAATTTGTGTTGAAGCCAGTAGAGAAGCAATGTGTGTTGAAGCCAGTGGAGAAGCAATTTGTGCTGAAGCCAGTAGAGAAGCAATTTGTGTTGAAGCCAGTAGAAAAAATAGAGCGACCATGGAAATCAGTGATGAGAGAAGGACAACTTGAGTAGTCGTGGCCCGACACAATTTGGAGTGAATCTGGATTAGGGAGTCAGGTAGGATAAACAAATGAGTAAAGCCTGAAGGTTCATACAGCGAATCAATTCAGAGGAAGAGGTATGTTTACAGCACTCGGGGAAAAAAAAATGACAAAATAATCAACAACAGAAGAAAAAAACAAAGACCAATATATGGACACCCCCCCCCCCCCCCCAAAGGTTTCATACAGCTCCGATTTGAATAAGGCACTAAAAGAAGACTTTTTGTCGGTATGGTAGCACGAGTGTTGACTTTTTGTCGGTATGATAGCACGAGTGTTGACTTTTTGTCGGTATGGTAGCACGAGTGTTGACTTTTTGTCGGTATGGTAGCACGAGTGTTGACTTTTTGTCGGTATGATAGCACGAGTGTTGACTTTTTGTCGGTATGATAGCACGAGTGTTGACTTTTTGTCGGTATGATAGCACGAGTGTTGACTTTTTGTCGGTATGATAGCACGAGTGTTGACTTTTTGTCGGTATGATAGCACGAGTGATGATTTTTTGTCGGTATGATAGCACGAGTGTTGACTTTTTGTCGGTATGATAGCACGAGTGTTGACTTTTTGTCGGTATGGTAGTACGAGTGTTGACTTTTTGTCGGTATGGTAGTACGAGTGTTGACTTTTTGTCGGTATGGTAGTACGTACGAGTATTGACATTTTGCCAGTATGGTAGTTCGAGTATTGGCTTTTTGCCGGTATGGTAGTACGGGTATTGACTTTTTGCCGGTATGGTAGTTCGAGTGTTGCCTTTTTGCCGGTGTGGTAGTTCGAGTATTCACTTTTTGCCGGTATGGTAGTTCGAGTGTTGCCTTTTTGCCGGTGTGGTAGTTCGAGTGTTGCCTTTTTGCCGGTATGGTAGTTCGAGTGTTGCCTTTTTGCCGGTATGGTAGTTCGAGTGTTGCCTTTTTGCCGTGTGGTAGTTCGAGTGTTGCCTTTTTGCCGGTATGGTAGTTCGAGTGTTGCCTTTTTGCCGGTGTGGTAGTTCGAGTATTCACTTTTTGCCGGTATGGTAGTTCGAGTGTTGCCTTTTTGCCGGTAGTATGGTAGTTCGAGTGTTGACTTTTTGCCGGTATGGTAGTTCGAGTGTTGTCTTTTTACCGGTAGTATGGTAGTAAGAGAAAATCACCATCAACTGTGAAGGACTTGAAATTATAACAAACTAAGAATATATGGGATCTGTAGTAACTAATAATGAAGACTGCCTGAAAGAGATTAAAAGAAGACAGCAATAGCAACATAAAAATTAAACGCCCTGAAGTACATGTGGCACGATACAAGGCAGTAAAATTAAAATTACTAAGGACATATACCTTCCCGCTAGCAACATACGGTTGTGAATCATGACAATCTCGTGAACAGCAAGGAAAAAATCGATTCACTCGAAACAAAATGCTACAGAAAAATCCTTAAGATACCTTGGATAATGAAAATTAAGAGAATTTAATAGAATTAAACATAAAAAATAACTGGCTTATAAACACCATTCTACAGAGGAAATTAAAATATTATCATCATCATGTGCCATACCGGTTGGCGTTGGTGATCATGTCCCTCCACAATCTTCTATCTACAGTGCATCGTATCAGTTCTGTTGTTGACTGTTTTCCATGCCATGACACCAAGCTATCCAGTATTTTCTCTCTTTGTCGCCCGCGATCTCTTTCCTTTTATTTTGCCAGTTGTAACCAAGTATTCCAACTTTCCTCTTCTCATGATGTGCCCGAAAAATGTTGATTGCTTCTTTCTGATGTTTTTAAGAGCTCCCTTTTTGTGTTGGCCTCTTTGAGAACTTCCTCATTGGTCTTTTTAGCTGTCCAGGAAACTTTCAACATTCTTCTGAGAAATCCCATCTCTGTGGCCTCCAATCGTCTTTTCATTTGTTTGTCCACTGTCCATGATTCGCTTCCATAGGTCAGAATTGGTTCTATATAGCACCGATGAACTCTCTTTAAAAAATAATCCATAAAATACTATGGCCACGTCAAATGACACAGCGGGCTGGAAAGAACAATAACGGAAGGAAGACATGGTTCCTGGGCTACGCATCAGAGACAAACCAAGAATAAGGTGGTTTCAGGACATCATGCAGACCTTACGAACATGACAACAGAAGAATTGGAGATTTGGCTAGAGACATAGATTCTTTCATATGGGCTGTGGTAAATGTAATGTTCAATGGGAGATCTGGCTAGAGACATAGATTCTTTCATATGGGCTGTGGTAAATGTAACGTTTAATGGGAGATCTGGCTAGAGACATAGATTCTTTAATATGGGCTGTGGTAAATGTAATGTTCAATGGGAGATTTGGCTAGAGACATAATTCTTTAATATAGGCTGTGGTAAATGTAACGTTCAATGGGAGATCTGACTAGAGACATAATTCTTTAATATGGGATGTGGTAAATGTAACGTTCAATGGGAGATCTGGCTAGAGACGTCGATTCTTTCATATGGGCTGTGGTAAATGTAACGCTCTGCTTTTAGCACGCGACCTGATGATGGATGGTGGTATAAGTGTTTGACTTGTTTGCTTGTGACATATATTATATATAATTAACACTCAAATAGATCCGTTCCACAAACTACTTTGTTAGTGTTCTACTGGAGCGTGGACATTTGTCCCCTTACCAAATGTATTGATGGTTGTTCATGTCTGTCAATCCCATCGGGTAAACTTAACAGTGGCGAAGATTGGGAGAGCGGTATCGGACAGAAAGATGCAGACATGGCACACCTACTGAAGAATGCCAAATACCGTCGAAATATTGTGTTCCGTTATATCCCCGTAAAGTTATATAACCTACATTTTTATGTCATGTTTATTATCGCTTACAGTTTTACCTCGGCCTCTTATGTTTGTGATTCAATATATAATTATCATTATGGATGCCTGTTTATTTCTAGTGTAAAATGTTGCACAACCAGACAGTTGTTCTTTTAAGACATTTTTTTTCAGAATTTGGAGATGAAGTGGCCAGTGCATGTGCTGACTGTTTAGCTTTGCTCTTCTTATTCGTGTTTCCCACACTGATTGTGAGCAGATCATCTAGAGCTGGAATGAACGCCCTGTATCTATCAGTGATAAAACTTAGTAATTACTCACAATGTTCGGGGATATTAAAGCAAAGAAAGAACTAATTAAAAGAAAGAAGGAAATAATTGAAAGAAAGAAAGAAAGAAAGAAAGAAAGAAAGAACTAATTAAAAGAAAGAAGGAAATAATTGAAAGAAAGAATTAAAAGAAAGAAAGAACTAATTAAAAGAGAGAAGGAAATAATTGAAAGAAAGAAAGAAGGAAATAATTGAAAGAAAGAAAGAAGGAAATAATTGAAAGAAAGAAAGAAAGAAAGAAATCTATTGCCCAGATCAATTACATGTTGTCATGTTTAGTACATATACCGCTACTCGTACTCGCTTGGACAAGAAACTAAATCACAACCTGACTTCACTCACTGTAATCCTCGCACATCCTCCAACTGCTGAGAGAGAACAGATCTAGAACAGATCTATAGAACAGATCTATAGAACAGATCTATAGAACAAACTTTAAACATCTTGATCTTGTCTGCCGCCGAAAGGATAACTTCTCCTGCTCGATTTTAGGATTGGGGGAGGGGGACAATGGGTTGGAATCACGGTAGGGTCAAATTGTTGTTTATTCTGCTGTGAGTTCAGTAAAATCTCTGATGTGGATACTTCATAACGACTGCACTGGTTAAGTTTTTCTTGAGCTTCCAGTCGTCGGCAAGGCGCAGGAATGGGATAAATCCCGTTGTCACAGGCTAGATAGGCGAACAGACAGATAGTCAGATCAACAAACAATAGGCAAAAACAGACAGATAGTCAGATCAACAAACAATAGGCGAACAGACAGATAGTCAGATCAACAAACAATAGGCGAACAGACAGATAGTCAGATCAACAAACAATAGGCGAACAGACAGATAGTCAGATCAACAAACAATAGACGAACAGACAGATAGTCAGATCAACAAACAATAGGCGAACAGACAGATAGTCAGATAGTCAGATCAACAAACAATAGGCGAACAGACCGATAGTCAGATCAACAAACAATAAGCGAACAGACAGATAGTCAGATCAACAAACAATAGGCGAACAGACCGATAGTCAGATCAACAAACAATAGGCGAACAGACCGATAGTCAGATCAACAAACAATAGGCGAACAGACCGACAGTCAGATCAACAAACAAAAGGCGAACAGACAGATAGTCAGATCAACAAACAATAGGCGAACAGGCAGACAGTCAGATCAACAAACAATAGGCGAACAGACCGATAGTCAGATCAACAACCAATAGGTGAACAGACAGATAGTCAGATCAACAAACAATAGGCGAACAGGTAAACAGTCAGATCAACAAACAATAGGCGAACAGACCGATAGTCAGATCAACAAACAATAGGTGAACAGACAGATAGTCAGATCAACAAACAATAGGCGAACAGGCAGACAGTCAGATCAACAAACAATAGGCGAACAGACAGATAGTCAGATCAACAAACAATAGGCGAACAGACAGATAGTCAGATCAACAAACAATAGGCGAACAGACCGATAGTCAGATCAACAAACAATAGGTGAACAGACAGATAGTCAGATCAACAAACAATAGGTGAACAGACAGATAGTCAGATCAACAAACAATAGGCGAACAGACAGATAGTCAGATCAACAAACAATAGGCGAACAGGCAGATAGTCAGATCAACAAACAATAGGCGAACAGGCAGACAGTCAGATCAACAAACAATAGGCGAACAGGCAGACAGTCAGATCAACAAACAATAGGCGAACAGACAGATAGTCAGATCAACAAACAATAGGCGAACAGGCAGATAGTCAGATCAACAAACAATAGGCGAACAGGCAGACAGTCAGATCAACAAACAATAGGCGAACAGACAGATAGTCAGATCAACAAACAATAGGTGAACAGACAGATAGTCAGATCAACAAACAATAGGCGAACAGACAGATAGTCAGATCAACAATCAACACTTGAACAGACAGATAGTCAGATCTACAAACAATAGGCGAACAGACAGATAGTCAGATCAACAAACAATAGGCGAACAGGCAGACAGTCAGATCAACAAGCAATAGGCGAACAGACAGATAGTCAGATCAACAAACAATAGGCGAACAGACAGATAGTCAGATCAACAAACAATAGGCCAACAGACAGATAGTCATATCAACAAACAATAGGCGAACTGACAGATAGTCAGATCAACAAACAATAGGCGAACTGACAGATAGTCAGATCAACAAACAATAGGTGAACAGACCGATAGTCAGATCAACAAACAATAGGTGAACAGACAGATAGTCAGATCAACAAACAATAGGCGAACTGACAGATAGTCAGATCAACAAACAATAGGCGAACAGACCGATAGTCAGATCAACAAACAATAGGTGAACAGACAGATAGTCAGATCAACAAACAATAGGCGAACTGACAGATAGTCAGATCAACAAACAATAGGCGAACTGACAGATAGTCAGATCAACAAACAATAGGTGAACAGACAGATGGTCAGATCAACAGACAATCGGCGAACAGACAGATGGTCAGATCAACAGACAATCGGCGAACAGACAGATGGTCAGATCAACAGACAAGCGGCGAACAGACAGATGGTCAGATCAACAGATAGGTTGATAGACAATCCTTGCCTCACTGGACATATATTTTCAAAGGGTATAGTTTCCACTCAGGGTGTGTCCTGCCTATCTCCATCTGCAAGCCCCTATAAGTCCGCCCACACGATATCGTTCGTTATATTCCCACACTTTACTTTCCTCCTGGGGTCCAGCAAAGCTCGGTCGATTTGAAGTTGAAATGACAATTTTTCTCACGAGTAGTCAGGAGCATAAACCTTGTCAAGTGTTTAACTACGAAAGCAATCAAACACTAAAACAGACGTTAATTAAACAATCCAATTAATTAAAACAATCGAAGAAACGATTGTCCAAGAGTTGTGTAACAGCCAAATTAAGAAGGTAATAAGGCGTATACTAATTGCAACAAGGAGCGTGATTTCAGCGGTTTGAAAACACCAAGCCATGAAATTGAAGCCCTTTACGGTTAGTTGTTCTGTGCACGTTTTCATATTAAATCACTTATTTTAAACGTGAAAATAATGGATACTCATTGGTTGCTGTACCGACACGTGGCAGGATTGTCTCCGTCAAGGGAAGATAAATCCACCAATTGTGCAACTGCATGAAATTTGGTCATATAGTTAAAGATCGGTTGATTTCACTCTAATCTGGTCATGTGAAAATTTGTGACTGATTTCAATGTTTACGGCAAACACGTAGACGTGTGAATGCAATACGGGCACAACTGTAGAAACATAATGTGTTTGTGGCTATGCTAGAGCTGAATTGTATGTGTATGTGTGTATATGTTTTTAATCATTAATAAGCGCATACATGAACCTGAAAAAGTCAGCATTAAACCCGTGTATGTACTCAATTTGAAATTGTACACGTGGCACTTATGTGCTGAAGGCGCTGATATAAAACTGGTCAACGACCAAAATGTGTCAGACATGAAAACAGTTCATCTGCATTAATTAATGTGGGCTGTTGAATACGATAATGACATTTTTAAATTCAGATTAAGGCTGGTTTCTGATATATACACTTCCGGTTATGTATTTAGCGTCTATAGATACGTGGGTGATGTAACTTTAGTGGTAGATTGCGCAATTTGTGTCAATGACCAATAAAAACTGAATAGGAAAATGATGAAGCAATCATGTCTACGTTTGAATCAGCTCTCTATATAAATACATAGCTCTCATAACTAACCGTCCTTGTTTTCGCATAATTGTGTGCTTCTTTCACTATGAAATGTAGCTCAGAAATGCCGAGGGCATGTGTGGACAGTGCAGATAATGTCGGCTATATTTATGGTGAAGTTACATATCACAGAAACCAAATATGACTACAGTGATTATGAAAGCCTACAATTTGCATTCAGAAACATCCTGTAACACTAAGTATATATATCTTTCCTTTCCAAAGAGGGTGATCTTTCCGCGTGCTACAACATCTATGGCTTAAGGGCAACCCAAAAAACCAATTACAGACCAAATGATTGGAGGCTTTTTGTCCACTCCTCCCATGACAAATCTTAAAGCTGTTTTGCTACATAATCGGTATATTTGACATTTAATCCCAGCTGGTCATACTGTTAATGTGAAAAAAGCTTCCGGAGACACTACCCAGCTGCAGAGATATATAAACTACGATCTGTATCAGTGGTTACTCTGTGGAGATTTAAAATTGGTTGTACTTTTGATTGGACTTCAGGATAGATACACCAAGTACTGTAGTTTTCTCTGTGTGTGGGATTGTCGCGGAAGAAATGGTCATTGCATCAAAAAGATTGGCCAATAGGGACTTACAGCAGACATGCAGCAAGAATGCTAAGGTTCATGCACTCATAGACACTAGTAAGATTTCGTTACCGTCCTTGTACATTACAATCTGAGTCTCATTAAAATCTGTGTTAAGGCAATGGGTAAAACAGAAATGTCTTTCCTCGTTAGAAAATGTCAAAGACTGAGCGAAACTAAAATAAAGGAGAGAGTATTTATTGGTCTTTAAATTCGTAAACTTATTGCAGATGACGAGTTCCTTCGCTTATTGAGTATTTGCGGGGCATCAGAATTGCACTCTGAACATGTCCATAGGTGCTCAGATCCCTCTTCAGCAAGTTTTAGTGTCCAGCAACTAACGACTCCAGTTCTGTATTGGTTGATAAGTCTTCTTATACGCCCATTAAGTGTCTCGTTTCTCTTTCATCCTAAAGAGCGACAATTTCCTTCGCTTGCTGCATGATAAGGAATAGGCTGCACGTGTAGCACTCCAGACAATGGTAAAAAGTTTAACTGAAAAGAGTCGATAACTATCAGGAAACTATAGAAGATCTCCTTCTGATGTACACCACGCTTGTCTACAACATGTCTCTGAAGGTTCATTTCAAAGACTTTGCTGTTATGGAGACAAGGTATCAGGGCAATATGAGTCCCTCAATGTTTACAGATTATTGTTGGACAGTGATAAGAAATAGCTCATTGTTTGAATACAAGAAAGAAGAGAAGAGGCGTCGCATGGCCACTGAATGAAGGTGATTAATGTACAAATATTCATTATAAAAACGTGTAATGTGAAATTTAAGTACTGCTTTCTTTTCCCGCTCATATTCTTCGGGAATATCAATGAGATGATACATGAAACCATTGTGTTCAAAACCAGGACAACTAATGCTGTTGGAATGTGAAATATGGTTGTATCGATATGCTAATTTGTTCATTCCTGGTACGATCTAAGTGTGAGATGCCCACAACTTTCATGTAACTGTAGCAACAGACGAAGACTGAAAGAAATGTAAGAGATCTCTTGTTGATTGCATATGTCGCAGGTGATGGTAAGAATGGAACAGAGTAGAGCAGACCGGATAGAATGCTTGTTTCCGTGATAGCGTAGGAGCTAAGCATATATATATCATCCCTTTTTTTTTAGCATCCCCCCGTTAAGTGAGCGCGGGTACGTTGTGACCTAGTAAGCGTCAAGCTGAAATACCTGTGCCTATCGGCCCGATACATCCGTCTTCGGGATGGATAGAATTTAAATTGTTTAATAATTTTGTTCCGGGAGCGGCCATGTTTAGTCTCCTCTTTTCCACTTCTTTTAACTGCCAAGGTTTTCTTTGTCTTTTTTTTTTTTTTGGGGGGGGGGGGGGGTGTTGATTCCACGTACACACGTGACCTGTTTGTCGCCGCTACCCGAGGGGGTTAGACATCGGATCTAACTACCCAGAGACCAGCGGAGGGAAAAACCACGAAGAAAACATTTGGATTCAAACAGAAAAATCCAATTTACCCCGTGGATTCGAACCCGAAACCGTCTTGTCTAGCGACTATCATCTTACTCTTGAACCTGTTCCAGAACAAAGTTAATTTTCCCTACTACACTTTTCATAATGAACATACATGTCGCACGTCTGTGCGACCTTATCATCTATTGGAATTTCCCCAAAATAATACTTAACCCAAAGTGCTTAAAAAACTACACGACTGAAGTTGGTTTCCGGCTCTTACCTTTATATCAGACATTTCTCTACAAACAACACAATTTGAAACTTCACAATAGTTTTATAGCGATCTTCAAAGTTAAGACGAAATTTAATAAACTGGCGTCAGTTAAAAAACTGTTTGGATGTTGCATATTGAAAAAAGATGGTAGTTTATTAGTAGTTAACGGAGCTAATTAGTTGACACAATTCTACACACCTTCCAATGTGAGGGGGGACTATTATTTCTCATCAATTTGTTTGTTCGTTGTAGTTTTTTTTTTTTTTGCATTCGCCAGCTTTCCCAGCTTTCAACTCTGACCAAGTTCCTAGAGAATAGCAACTGGATTTTGCGTGTTAATCCGTTTTTCTCTGGCACCCTCGCCGTGCAGGAAGATAACTCCGTATTCGGAGGTACTCGTATTTTTTTTTCCCCGCCGATGAGTAATTGAGATTTCAAGTCGAGGCCTCGCTATCAGAGTGGTTGCCGGAGAGAGAGAGAGAGAGAGAGAGAGAGAGAGAGAGAGAGAGACAAAACACAAATAATAATCCTAACTGATGTAGCCGGGATTTGAACTCACAACCTCTCTGTCTCAAGACAGGCGTTTTGCCTCGAGACCAACAAGTACCCATATTTCCCATGAAATGCAGAGAGACCGGCTCATGAAATGCATGTCAAAATCCTATTGCCAAATGTATACTTTCGACCTACCAAAATTATACAACTATAAATAAAGCAGTAGGTTGAGCTGTTATTGCAACAAAAACTGGTGGGTAAACATCAACAACGAGCCAACTCTCTGACAAAGCGGTTACCGTTTTTTCTATTCACAAATAGGGGCTGACTACGATTTGCCTATTCCAACACCTCTAAAATAAAAACTCAGTTCCGAACACGTCATGGCTACTACAGTGGTCAAGTAGCCTTTATTTTCCGGACCTGCGACTACACTGGACAAGTAGCCCTTATTCTTCGATCCTGCGACTAAACTGGTCAAGTAGCCTTTATTTTCCGGTCCTGCGACTAGACTGATCAAGTAGCCTTTATTCTCCAATCCTATAAATCCTCTCGGGAGATTCCAGTCAAGGGGGAAATGCCGTAAAGATAGACTTTTGCACCTCTAAAAATAAATAATTAATTAATACCATAGTGAAGTAAATAGGGTTGCCAATTACATTTTACACCAGTTGAACATGATTGTTTAATATATAAATTGTGTTCCTCGAAATCACTCTGAGGTGGTACAAAGTATCTGGTGTGTATACAATATGTTTCTAAATGTATCAACTTATTTCAAACGTATCAAAGTATCCCATATATTATTTCCCCGCCCTCAAGAAGTTAATGTCAAGCTATGGCTTTCCCCATGTCTCCAAGAAAAAACTCGTAGTCACTTCAGGTCTACATTAAAGTCCCCATATATTTTTTGTTTTTTGTTCTGACGTATTAATACAGCAAATGTTATGTATTAATTAATGTATTTTTTGGTAATATGTCATATATATATATATATGTACTTCAATTGTATTTTAAAATGGACTCTTCATACAAGGTCTGTTCACATTAATACTGCTATTTAATTCTGCATTCTACTACTCACGTTTACAGCACGACCTTGAACCTACCAGCGCCGCTAGATGTCGCATAGGGCTCGTGATTTTCGTCATCCGCCGTTATTGCGGGCGAGATGTTCGATCTTATCAAATGAGTCTGTGCCTGCCAACTTTACTTCTCTTATGAGTGTTGTTGTTTTTTTTTTTTTTCCAGTGTCTCTCTAGGTCTTCATCTTTTTCCGTATCCTGATGTTTCCATATAAGTATAGCCAGTTACGAAATTCCTTCGTTGTCTCTTCTCAACACATCTTCGACATATGTCCATCTTCGCTTCTTCTCGGTAGCCTAGATGGGAAAAAACACCCGACTGGACTACCGACGTTCTAACAACCCGTGTTCGATTCCCGCTGGGAGCAGTGTGAATTGTATTCGTGGTTGGAAAAAAAAAATACCCCCACGGTCGACCCAGCCCTTGGCAATATGGGTACCAGGGTATTAGCGAATCAATTCAGAGGAACTGGTATGTTCACAGCACTCGGAAAAAATGACAAATAATCAACAACAGAAAAAAATATGGACCAAAGCAGGATCGAACCCGTACTCAGTGGCACAGCGCCTTGCCACGAAAAGCCAAAAGCTAGGGAACACTGCCACTCAGCTAATTAAAAAATTAGCTATCGTGGACAATGTCTTTTCGCCAAGGTGTTCTCATGACTATAGTATAAGGCCGCGATCACAGATCGGAAATATTTTTCCTGTTAAGACAAGTATCTCCCGGATAGGGTAGGGCTGAATATCTGCGTTCCAGACAAACATTTAGGACGAAACAGCACGAATAGTAGTTTCCAGTGGTTTAGACTGGAGACAAATAATAATAAATGAATATTATTATAGACGGAAACTTCCGAGGCGATAATCAGTGAATCAATTCAGGGGAAGAGGTATATATTTCCGAGCTGTGATCGCAGCCTTATGCTATAGTCATGAGAACACCTTCGCGAAAAGACATTGTCCACGATAGCTAATTTTTTAGTTAGCTGAGTGGCAGTGTTCCCTAGCGTTTGGATTTTCGTGGCAAGGCGCTGTGCCACTGAGAACGGGTTCGATCCTGCTTTGGTCCATATTTTTTTCTGTTGTTGATTATTTGTCATTGTTTCCGAGTGCTGTAAACATAGCTCTTCCTCTGAACTGATTCGCTGATTATCGTCTCGGAAGTTTCCCTCTATAATAATATTCATTTATTATTACTTGTCTACCAGGGTATTACCCTGGGAAGGTGATGAATGTCGCCTCGCATCGTGAGTTTCAATGCTTGAAGCGACACTATCCAGAAATCTCCGAACATTTCTGGATAGGCGACCGAGCACATATGGGTGTAAACTCGCGTGCTAAGACGCCGGTTCAAGTCTAAAAAAAAAAAAAATGAGATGGTTCGTTACATTTTTCATTTTTCTCTGTAGTAGTTTTGAATTCATCATTCCACTATAAACAGTGTATCCTTCATTCGTCTTCAAAAGCGTTATATTTTCTCAATATGATTACAGCTTACAATAACATTTGAAATCATTGTTTTCCCTCTACTTTTTCCAGACGACTATTCTGCCCTTCAAAGCTGTGACATGCTTCTTTGCAACACAACCGATTGTTAGTTGGGCTGTGTGCTCTAGCACTGGTTTCTCATGAAAGGCGCTGTGTCGAGGTGTATAGATTCGATTCTATTTCGGACTGTCTATTGGTCTCTCTCTTTTTTTTTTTTTTTGTTATTCATTATTTGTGAATTGTTTCCGAGTGTTGTAAACATACCTCACCCCCCTGAAATGATTCGCTGATCTGTCGCCTCGAAAGTTTCCCTCTATTAAAAAAATATTCATTTCTTATTATTTGTCTCCTGGGTGCTACATATTCTTTAGACCAGAACGTTTCCAAGCTACTACTGAAAAGTAGAGCCGGATCTTGATCTGGCTCAATGATCATGGCGCAAGTAGTCGCTGGCCACTCCAGCCCAGATGTTCTTACACCCATACATTGGAAAGAAGGGGAACTATGGTAATTACGATTCCGTTTCTAATAAGAGAGGTACAATCTACGGAAATAGGCGGCAAGAGCAGATAACTGGGGGAACATTGGTATAGTTATTGATACGACTAGACGAAGTCTAAAGCTACTCATTACATACCACAACACACACTGACCAAATAAACATGTTAAAATATAACATTACATACCACAACACACACTGACCAAATAAACATGTTAAAATGTAACATTACATACCACAACACACACTGACCAAATAAACATGTTAAAATATAACATTACATACCACAACACACACTGACCAAATAAACATGTTAAAATATAACATTACATACCACAACACACACTGACCAAATAAACATGTTAAAATGTAACATTACATACCACAACACACGCTGACCAAATAAACATGTTAAAATATAACATTACATACCACAACACACGCTGACCAAATAAACATGTTAAAATATAACATTACATACCACAACACACGCTGACCAAATAAACATGTTAAAATATAACATTACATACCACAACACACACTGACCAAATAAACATGTTAAAATATAACATTACATACCACAACACACGCTGACCAAATAAACATGTTAAAATATAACATTACATACCACAACACACGCTGACCAAATAAACATGTTAAAATATAACATTACATCACTAATCGACGTGAAATTTTAGTCAGGCTGTGCTGAGTAGACCACACTAAAAGGACTGCCCTCCCACGAAAATCCCCCGTGTGGCCTCTAGCCCTGGCCTCGCGACATCATAAACACAAGGTACATAATATATATGGGTCGTTAATCTGACTGGGCAGTTATGAATTAAAGCAATACTCAAGGTATGAACCCCGTATGGCAGAGGTCAACAACGCCCTGGTTGTAAACTCGAGATTATAGTTCAGCTGGTGACGTAACTAATAAAGTGAAGCACTAGTTACATTGATACGTTTTACAAACATATTTTATTACATGAATTATACGCCCAGGAATTAATTGTGTACCTTAAACCTATCTTCATTATCATTATCAAGAGCAATACCGGGTTGGCATAGGCGACCACATTCTGACACAATTCTCTGTCCACAGTGGATCGTATCAATTCTGTTGATTGTAGTACACCGTGCTATGACACCATACTATCTAGTATCTTTCTCTTGGTCGTTCACGATCTCTCTTTCTCTGTATCTTGTCAGTTGTAACCAAGTACTCCTACTTTCCTCTTTTTACGATGTGCTCGAAAAATATTGATTGTCTGCCTAATGTATATAATGGAAACTTCATAACTTTAGAAACCACGGTTGAGCAGTGTTTAGTGGGCTGGCCTTCTGTGGACTGGGCGGGCGGTTCTGTTCCATCCCTAACAAAACTACCCAAAATGGTGTCAAAGGTTAATCGAAAAATATGTAGACCATAACATTATACTCTTTATATGCAACACTCGAGGCCTAACAGTGACACGTTGACAACGTTTGTTTCTATGGCGGAATTTTTCATTGAAAATGTAGCATTATTCTAAGTTGTCGCGGTTGACAAAGAGAGAATATATATGAAAGCTTGGTATCATGACACAGTAAACAGTTAACAACAGAGTTGATACTATACATTGAGTGCAGAGGATTGTGTATGGGCATGATCGATTACGTCAACCGGTATGGCGCATGATGGTGATAGATGATAAGCAGACTTGGTACACACCGCGTCAACGAACCTTACGAAAACAGTGGACACCAGTCTGTTAGGCCATTGCTTCAACTTCACGAGCTTGATGAGTATGAGAGTTATGCCTCTTTGTACGAGAAATCAACAGGGGATTCGCAGACAGGCAGGGAAACGAGCCACTTTCAGTAACATTCATAGTATAGTATATACTCATAGTATAGTAATTACTCATAGTATAGTAAATACTCATAGTATAGTAAATACTCATAGTATAGTAAATACTCATAGTATAGTATATACTCATAGTATAGTAAATACTCATAGCTCAACTCATAGTATAGTAAATAATCATAGCTCAACTCATAGTAGAGTAAAAAGCTATTCCTGCTGTTAATTTCATATCCTCATTCAATAAATTTAATTCGGCGAAATTCCAATTTAGACAAAAATGTTGCCTCATTTTGATAAAATAAAACGTACACACGTTTCAAAACGGCATGGCGAGAAATGTTATATATATATATATATATATATATATATATATATATATATATATATATATATATATATAAATAATATACATATTCAGAGATCGATCTATATCGTGAACCTACAAGAAGAGGGGACAGTTTCAGTCAGCTATTGGCGAAGTAGCTGAAAGCCAAATCTCTAATATGCTTGTACACAAGAGAGACACAGATGAAAACAGTAGACAGACTATGGGTATGCGGTGGAGGGTAGTTAAGAGGAACATACTAATGGATCTCCCAAACTACACTGAAGCATGTGGTGGTTAAGTAGCTCGTGCTACCACTATTGAACGTCAAGTTTCGGGTTTCGCAACCAGATGGAGTGATATTTATTTTTCAAGTAAAATGATTTTATTTATACCAATAAAGCTTCGAGTTTCACCCACCCTAACAAATTTGATATCAGATACTTTGTCTGCGAAGTAGAGGCGGCCTGGGGTGATACTGACCACATCACTCAAAAATACACTCTTGGGCATGGAAAAGTGTGGTTACTAACATCATGTTCCCCATTTACTTATCTAGGCGAGACAGGACCCTTCACTTCTTTGTCTTGGCAAACTATAATATAACTATTCATGGCGGCATCATATTTTTACGTGCCTAAATTGTAGTTTTTCCTGAGTGTTACCGGGGCCACATTATGAGGGAAGTAAAGAATAGTGACACTGTGACCTTCCAGGCATGTCGTAAGAGGCGACAAAGGAGGATGATCGATGGCTTGACAAGCTGTCATTGTAAAAAGTATTGTTATGGAAACAGCGCCATATATTTTAGAGCAGTGATCTCCGCAATATATGCCACTTTGGCACGCAAGGTTTTTGTTTTTGAGATTGTGATTCTGCCTTATGTGCCGTCTTCGGCTCGAAAGGACAATAAATAGATGGATGGATGGATGGATAGAAATTGTAGTTTTGGATCAAAATTATCTTAATTATCAAATCAAAATTATACAAATATTTTCCCAGAAATACAACATAAATGTAAGCGTATTTTTCGCACAACACATTATGTTTGTAATCATATTAGCATCACTTTAACTGATAGCACATACGGAGCTACAGATTTGAACTGAATGAACACTTGAAGAACACAAAAAAAAAAAACAACAGTATAATTTCATTTCACCACTAAAATCTCAGCTAAATTTTAAACGACGGACCCAAAAAGAAGCCACAAATAACAATAAATCCGTCATGATCAAATATATTGTATTTATTTATTTATGTCGTAGGATTTGTGATTGTACTATATCTTAAATATTACAACGTTGAATGAATGAACATATTTGTCGAAATTTTTCTTTGTCAATGGAGTTATGACAATCAGAAACCCAGACCAGAGAACTGTGCTTGATGTGCCTTTCGATATGACATATCCGACTTCAGTGTGATTTTTTGGGTACCAGGTTGCCCTCCCTCTCGATCCCTACACACTTAGCAAGACTGGTTAATCTGTTGCTAGAGGCACCGCGAGGAAGTGGAGTAGAGTCTTGATAGTTCTAGTTCACCGATCCTGACCCACATCATCACTACTGAGTTGTTAGTCAAGTTGGTGTTGACGTTATGCCCCGCTGTGAAGAACGTTTAAATGTCATAGAGAGCTTTGGCAGAGGCAGACCAAGACTAACATGGACGAGTAACATCAAAAGATGGACAAGTCAAACTGTGACAATCTGCACCATCAAAGCAAGAGGCAGAGTGGAATAGCGCTCTATGGTAGCCAACCTTCGATGCGGAGACGGCACTCGATGATGAGAGAGCTTCAAGCAATAATGAGCACATGTTACAGGAGGGAAATGCCGAGAAGGACAATTTGTTAGCAACACCGGCGGAGACACGGCGCCCGGCAGCAGAGACAGGAAGTTGGCAGCGACTCACAGCTGATGGCTTGTGCCAGGATCGGTGAACAGAGCCATCTAGACCCTACTTCAGCTCTACGCGGTGCTTCTAATAACAGACTAACCAGTTTACTCTGGCCAAGCGAGTAGGGATCGAAGAGGGAAATCAATCCGGTGGGCAAAAATACTGTACTGACGCCGGATGTGTTGAGAACAATGTTTATTGTCGGCGCAAATAGGCTGCAAAACAACGCATTTGCGCCAACTTAAAGCCCTTTTGAGGGCGGACGAAGATCGGGAGCAGGGACAGCTCAGTGGTTAGTGAACTGGATTACAAAGGACAAGAGGTAGGGTTCGATCCCAACCGACGGCTTCCTGGTTCACCCAGCCGTAAATGGGTACCAGATTTTTTCTGGGACAGTAAAGCGGCACGGGCGTAATACCGACCACATTACCCCCAAAATCATGTGCTGAAGGTCTGTAAAATGTATGGCCACTAAAACCATACGCCACTTGGCGTGACGGGGGCTTTTTACTTTTACTTATGGGCGGACGACGAAGATGAGTATCAATACCTTTGGTAATTATCTGGCAAACGTAAATAAAAGCAACACCAGCAGGAAGGAATTTGCATGTTTTGTTCATATGCTGAAATGGGAACAGGAAAATATTGTGACAACTCAAAAATAGTTGGAATAATATAAACGTGGAAAATGAAAGAAAGGTGGCAGACAGCTTAATAAGTGGTCGGATAGGAAGTCAATAGGCGAAGTGACAACATCAAGTTTTGCAGGAGACACGTCACCAAGCACGGTACTTGATAATATACTCTTTTATTAGAAACTCACAGCTGTCGGCTTCGTTCTCAAAGTAGCATTTTAGTTACCATCTCGGATTTGTTGACGCATTTGTGGGGTCAAGATGTGCTGAGTGTAAAGAGCTACAATCAATGATAACTGATATTTCACGCAAGTGATTTCGGTTTGTCATGCCACACTGATAATGTGCATTTTTTTTAGTTGAAGTAACGTGTGTGTTAATGCTACTGAAGTAGAATAATTCTCAAATAGATCATAAATAAGTAAATCTGAAATTTTCTGGCCAGACTTTCCCAGGTGTCATAGCGGCTGCGTGTAGATTTTTTGTGTTTGTTTGTTGTTGTTTTTTTTTTCCTGACTCGGCTCTTGCTAACGCGTTTTAATGATTTGGGTGACAGTCTAGTTGTGAAATAATGTGCTGCTATTCCCCGGTGTAATTATGTTTACTTCTGACGAGCGGATGGACTGTGAACGTTATCGATATTTCAGCGGAATATGATTTATTCTTCTTGTGTCGACGTGTTTACCTATTATCGTTGCGTCAACGGCTCGACAGGCAAACATCTATTTTGATGTTCTTGGGCATGGAAAAGTGTGGTTACTAACATCATGCCTACCGGGAATCTCCATCCCGAATGTAAAAAGTCCGTGACGGTAGGGGCTGAAGAATCAGAAATGATTAACGGCTCAGAAAGCGAAAAGAGCAAAGTGTGTGGTACACATGAGGCATATTCAGGGTACGAAAGACGTATATGGCTGACCACCGTGAAAGAGATTGGAGCCTCATCACGTACTATTCCAGAAAAAGTCATAGAGAGAAATTCCAACTGATGTCAGAAGAAAGATATACATACGATTATGTACATGGAATGGAACATGGACTCTTTACCAAGAAGGAAAATGTAAAAATCTTAATTTAGAAGCAGAACTATTAAACATATATATATTTAAGGCCTATCATCTATTTTAGACATATCAGAGACAAGATGGAAAGAATGTGGTTGCATACAGGATGAAAGATATACATTTATAAATTCAGGCAACACAACAGAACATTAAAGAGGTGTAGGAATACTATTAAAAAGAGTTACAAAAATAACAGAATTACCCACTGGACATAAAATTATAGGATTAGACTGCTAAAATGAAAGTAAAACCATTCGACATAGCAATAATACAGGTAAAGTAAAGATAAAGTACGAGCTTTGATTCGGTGTCTTAGCACGCGAGTTTTAACCCATATGTTCTAGGCCGCCTATCCAGAAGTGTTCGAAGACTTCTGAATAGTGTCGCTTCAAGCATCGAAACTCACGATGTGAGGCGGCATTCCTCATCTTCCAAAAGTGCTACCCTAGTACCCATTTCTGACAGCGGTTGGGTCGACAGCGGTGGTATTTTTTATTCCAACCACGAGTACAACTCACACTGCTTCCAGCGGGAATCGAACACGGGTTGTCCGAACGTCAGTCACCTACCTAGTCGGGTGGTTTTCCCAACTAGGCTACCGAGGCCCCCAATAATACACGTATACGCACCTACTCAAAACTATGAAGATGAACCAATAGAGGCATACTATGAAGATCTAAATAAAGTTATGAAGCAAGTGAAATCTTCGGACGTCTTGATTATAATGGATGATATGAACGCTAAAGTAGGAAAAGGTAGATGCAAGACCATTATAGGAAATCATGGTTTAGGAAAAAGAAATGAATGAAACAGATTAATACAATTCTGTGAAGAAAACAGGCTGATAATATGTAACGCCTACTTTGAGCAAGAGAAAAGGAAACTATACACATGGAAAAGCCATGGAGATAAGAAGAGGAATCAAATAGATTATATAATGATAAAAGATAGGTTCTGTAACAGCGTCAAGAAATCCAAAACCTATCCAGAAGCAGATATTAACTCAGATCACAATCCAGTAATGATTAAAATGTGTATTATGTTTGATACATGTATCTCTATATATCCAAATGATGTCTACTGTAATGTGTTAATTACACGTATTTCTATATGATGTCTACTGTATTGTGTTAATTACACGTATTTCTATATGATGTCTAGTGTATTGTATTAGTTACACGTATGTCTAGCATGTCGTATTATGCCACTCTATTAACTTCATAATAAAACTCCATTTCTCTAATCTCGACCCCCTCATGTATATTGTTTCAGTGCTCATGTCATTTACCCCTTGTAAATGTGTTTTATTTCTTTACACCTCTTGTCATAAGACACGCCCCTACTGTACTACACCTATTTACATACCAAGGACCTCAATGCTATTTCCATTTCTTTATTCACTGTCTATGTCTTTACACCTAGGAGCATTGTCGAATAACATTAGCCAATTCTTGTGTTCACTTCCTTTTGTTAGTTGTTGATATGTCTGCACATAGTTCATTTTTCTGACACTTTCAATCTTAGGTTAGATATAGAAATAACAGCTGTTTATTGAAGATTGTTATTAGTCTCGCTAATTGTGCGAATTATGAAACATAACGTGCATATAATTCTGCTTCGCCACATTAAAAGAGATCATATAATAAGATATAAAGTAACTGACGAATAGTTTCTTCGAACTAATTAATAAAGACGTCTTGAGGTGTTCACAAGAGATTTTTCTTTCTCTAAATTTATTTAGAAAATTATTCCGTTTGTGGGCAAGACGCCCATCCAGCAACCGATTTGAGAATGGCCAGCGACCCACAGCTGACTGCAAGCGTCAGGGTCGGCCTAGAACAGATCTTATCAAGACCGCGCTCCACCTATCAGCAGTGCTAATGGAAACAGACTATCTAGTCAGGACAAACGAGTAGGAATCAAAGAGGAAAATCTGGTGCTCAAAATGACCGTGATCAAGTTTGGATGTGTTGGTCCGAAAGGCGCAAATATTGCAACCTAGGTGTAAACTACAGGGTGTTTATAAAGTCGCTGAGTAGTTACTTGAAAAATATTGTTTGCAATTTCAACAATATCGCCTATTGCATCATATATACATATATACATCATGATATTCTGTGTCCATAATCCCTTCTGCAGCATAACACAACGAACATGCCGTTGTTATATTCACGGTTTCATTGCTGAAAGGAAATGGTGTTAAATATTGAAAACAGGGTATTTTTTGCTTGTACATGTCTTCCATAATGGTGGCAAATGTACTGAAGAAGTAATTCAATAATTTGTGCTAACATTTCCAGAAACATGCTGCAAACACAACTTCATTGTATGAACTACCACTTTACCCAATACAAGCCAGCCAAGAGCTGTAGTGTCTACATGAATAATAACAATTATAATTTCCCGTATTTTCACAAATATTTTAACTGTACAGCGACTTTTAAACATCCCGTATAACACAACGCATCTAGGTCCATTTCATGTTCTTTTAATGGCGGATGACAAAGTTCATTGTTCATTCCATTAGCAGTCGTCTAGTGAACGCCAGAAAGAAAGAAAGAAAGAAAGAAAGAAAGAAAGAAAGAAAGAAAGAAAGAAAGAAAGAAAGAATACTGTGTATCCATATTTTTCTTGCATCAACATAAAAACAAACAATAATGTAAACAAAAGCCGGTACCTGCTGGTTTTGTCCAGTTTATCAATCTCCAGCATAAGGTGAGCCTCCAGTTCCCCTGCTCGTAATGTCAGCCCACATACTGGACAGCAGGGTGTCAGTCCGTCGTGAGATGCCCGCTTGCGTTGCTCTGTTGAAAACAAAACAATGGACGTAAAAGTTATTTTCTCTCTTCGATAATTAATTACATAACGTGAGAGCAACTGGAGCTTATTGTAGAGTGACTTTCACAGTAAAAATATTGTGGGTTCGTTTCCTATCAGACTCGTTCCTGGCTACTTAGCTTAACCAAATGCCGTACTGCGTGGTAGTAAAATTAAGAGTGGAAAAGGGGGGGGGGGGGTTACTATGAAATAGTATAATTACAACCTTACAGTAGAAAAATAGTATTGTTTCAGATTTATAATGGAAAAATAGTATAGTTATAGCTTTCCAGTAGAAAAATAGTATAGTTACAGTTTTGCAGTAGAAAAATAGTATAGTTACAGCTTTACATTAGAAAATGGTATAGTTACAGCTTTACAGTAGAAAATTGTATAATTACAGCTTCACAGTAGAAAAGTATTATATTATAGATACAGATTTACAGTAGCAAAATAGTATAGTTACATCTTTACAGCGGAGAAATAGTATAATTACAGCTTCACAGTAGAAAAGTATTATATTATAGTTACAGCGTTACAGTAGAAGAATAGTATAGTTACATCTTTACAGCAGAAAAAATAGTATAGTTACAAATTACGGTACAAAATATATAGTTATAGATTTATAGCAGAAAAATATTATAGTTACAGATTTACAGCAGAAAAATAGAACAGTTACAGCTTTACGGTAGAAAATATAGTACAGTTGCAGCTTTTCGAAAGAAACACATAGTATAGTTACAACTTTACGGTAGAACAATAGAGTGATTATAACTTTACGGTAGAACAATAGAGTAATTACAACTTTACGGTAGAACAATAGAGTAATTATAACTTTACGGTAGAAAAAAAAACAGTATATTTACAGCTTTGTGGGGAGAGTGAAACGACACAAAACGAACGGACTTTGCTGCCTAAAGATTGTTATAAGGGATTCCGTTGCCACGTCTTTTATCATCATTAAATTGTAACCGCAACCTCATTTTTTGGTCTGGTTTTCCGCCTGTATTCTCCAACCATTACCAGCTTTACCGCAGCCTCGCATATGTTTTTAGTAGTCGTCGGGAGAAAGAAAGAAACCAAGAAATAGTATAACAACAAGGGAGGACATCAACACTTAACCTATAAATAGATGGCCCCAACTCTACTTAACACTTCTACATACAATATGATCCACCAAGAGTTGATCCTTACGTAACGAATACAGTAAATAAATATAACAAACCCACCTTTGTGGAAATGGGGGTGTGAGGGAGAGAAAGTTGACTTGGTGCAGTGTAGAGCGCGTTGGTCTCCTAGCAATGATTACGATCCATAGACACATAATGAACCGTCAATAATTGTAAATCTCTGCTGTCGTTAGGCATGTATTTGGCTATATTAATTCATACATAGGTTTCTACTGATAATTTTTTTGTTATTCACCAAACCGAGTGCACTACTGAAGCACCTATTTTGTTTGTACAAACATCTCCAAATAATCACTTCCAATGTCCGTTTTCGGGCACAATTTTGGGATAATTATGAGTCTACTAGAATTAAGCTCAGACGAATCCACACAACCTGTACCGTATGTTGTCAGCGACTCACAGCTGACCAAGACCCTACTCCACATGCTAACTGGTGGATCTGAAAACGGGCTAACGAGTTTGTCCAAACGAAGAGGTTGAACAAGCCGGTACTCGTCAATGACGAGCTCAAGCCAGACGCATTGGTCCGAAAGAGGAAAATATTGCAACTCCCTATAAACTACCACACAACGTATTTACTTTAACGTCCTTTTTTCAAACACAATTCAAACAAGACAAATGCGATTGTTGGGGCCATGTTAAAAGACATAACAACCTACTAAAAGTAATCCTGGAGGGGAAAATACTAGGTAAAAGAGGCAGAGGCAGACCAAGACTCACATGAAGGAGTAACATCAAAAGATGAACAAGTTAGCCTATGATAACCTGCACTATCAAAGCAAGAGACAGAGTAGAATGGCGCTCCATGGTAGCCAACCTTCGTTGCGGAGATGGCATACGATGGTGAAAGTCCTTTTAAGGCAGAGCGGGGAAGGAGAGTAGCCAACGTGTGAATGCAGAAGTAGAGGTTGCAAGAAGTCACCGCTTACAACAACAACAACAACAACAACAACAAAAACTGGAGAAAATTCTCTAGAGAAACTTTCAAAACATTTCTGTACAACATTATAGTGCAGATCACAACAGAGGTAATGTTGAACGTTTAGAGAAGAGAAAACTCCGTCACACACCTCCAGTGTAGCGTTTAGAATACAACTGCTGTCAGCGCCTACAATTCTATTTAAAAGCCTCTTACCATCGATATATTATTGGTTGATGTGGTCAGATCAACCCATGCATGGTCTTTCTAGCTACAAATATGTCTCTTCTCGTCTCAAATATGTCTCTTCTCGTCTCAAATATGTCTCTTCTCGTCTCAAATATTTCTCTTCTCGCCTACAAAAATGTCTCTTATTGACTACAAAAATGTCTCTTCTCGCCTACAAAAATGTGTTTTATTGCCTACAAAAATGTCCCTTCTCGCCCACAAAAGTGTCTTATTGCCGACAAAAATGTCTCTTCTCGTCTACAAAAATATGTCTTATTGCCTACAAAAATGCGTTTTATTGCCTACAAAAATGTCTCTTCTCGCCTACAAAAATGTGTTTTATTGCCTACAAAAATGTCTCTTCTCGCCTACAAAAATGTCTCTTCTCGCCTACAAAAATGTCTCTTATTGCCTACACAAATGTGTCTTATTGCCTACAAAAATGTCCCTTCTCGCCCACAAAAGTGTCTCTTATTGCCTACAAAATGTCTCTTCTTGCTTACAAAAATGTCTCTTATTGCCTACACAAATGTGTCTTATTGCCTACAAAAATGTGTCTTATTGCCTACAAAAATGTCCCTTCTCGCCCACAAAAGTGTCTTATTGCCTACAAAAATGTCTCTTCTCGCCTACAAAAAATGTCTCTTATAGACTACAAACATGTGTCTTCTCGCCTACAAAAAATGTCTCTTATTGCCTACAAAATGTCTCTTCTTGCTTACAAAAATGTCTCTTCTTCCCTTCAAAAAAGTCTCTTGCTGCTTACAAAAAGTCTCTTCTTGCCAAGAAAAAAGTCTCTTGCTGGTTACAAAATATCTCTTCTTGGTCACAAAAATGTCTTTTACCCACTTAAGACTGCGCGTAAAACTAAAACAGTAGTCCAACACCAAACGTATAATCTTAATTAATCTAATAAGTTATTATACATTTCAGGAACGCTCTAGTCTAAAAGGGATAGACTCACTAAAAGGACGAATTCTATTCTTTAACGAGGTAGTCTACGACATGCCAATTCATCATCATCAAGTATCGGGCCTGCTGGCGTAGGTGATCATGTCTCTCCACAATTTTCGATCACGACAGTTATTTATCATTTCTGTTGTTGACCTTCTGCCAAGCCATTCTCTTAAGCTGTCTGATATTTTTTCTCTTTGCTTTCTTCTATCTCTTCGTCTCTTAATTTTCCCAGTTGTTACAATATATTCCAGTTGTTCTCTTCTCATTACATGGCCAAAAAATGATGATTGTTTCTTCCTAATATTGGAAATTAGCTCTCTTTTTGCTTTGGCCTCTTTCAGAACGTTTTCATTACTCTTCTTAGCTGTCTATGGTACTATCAACATTCTTCTGTAAAACCACATTTCTACAGACTCCAGTGATTTTCTTGTTCATTGTCCTATTGTTCATGATTCACATCCATATGTTAATACTGACTCTATATAACATTTACGAACTCTTTTTCTTGTTTCGATTGTCAAAAATGGATTACATAGTATCTTCCTCATTTTTTTGGAAAGCTGCTTTTGCCTGAGCAATTCTGTATCTCACCTCTTTTGTACATCTTCCGTCTGAGGTTAACAAAGTTCCCAATTTGTACATGCCAATTACTGTAGTCAATAATTAATAATCTGATTGAGAATAAAGTATAAGTTGGTTTTTGTTTTAATAATAAAGTGTAATAAACGAAATAATACATAGTATGATCACAACATATGGTCACTAACACCATATTCCCCTTCCGCCGCCTAGCAAGGTGAATCTCTTTTATCGAACTTCACAAATTATTTGTCGAACATCCTTTCTTTTTGTGCAGGTTCAGCGGACGACGACTGAGCAGATGAACATTGCTACAGAGAGTCTCTATCCGACATGACACGAATACAGAGAGTCTCTATCCGACATGACACGAATACAGAGAGTCTCTATCCGACATGACACGAATACAGAGAGTCTCTATCCGACATGACACGAATACAGAGAGTCTCTATCCGACATGACACGAATACAGAGAGTCTCTATCCGACATGACACGAATACAGAGAGTCTCTATCCGACATGACACGAATACAGAGAGTCTCTATCCGACATGACACGAATACAGAGAGTCTCTATCCGACATGACACGAATACAGAGAGTCCCTATCCGACATGAAACCAACGTGGGTGTCAATGTTTTGTCTTGTTGTTTACAGCAGAACTGGATATTTACGCCTTTCGGCCCAAAAGATCCTACGTCAATTATGTGTGTGTGTGTTTTATTTTAAGTTGCCCTTGCTCTATATCCCTATTCACTTGGCCATATTAGTCTATTCCTAGAAGCACCGCAAGGAGGTGGAGTAGGATTTGGATAGTTCTGGTTCACCGATTCTGACACAAGCCTTGAATCGCTGGCCGCGTTCAGCCCTGTAGCTGACATGCGCCTGTCCCCATTCTTCGAACATAAAAAAAATGATTGATTTTCATGCAGAAACAAAGAGCTGCAAGGGGAGCTAACTACCCACTTTACCAAATCACGAAGACAATTAAACTACCTTTCAGTCTTCCCCTGCAAACATTCAACACTTCTTCATTCATACCAAAGTGATGATCCCGCATGCCAGCAGTTCATTAACATAAGTTTTGAAATGACCTTCATCGACACAAATGACAAGTCATTATTTTCGCATTCGTCACGCGCCCTAGGAAACTTCCGAGAAGAGGTGTTTGTGGTGAAACCCAGAGCCTGATATCATGTGGACAGAAGGGGATAATGATGATACTAAGTTCAGAAAATACAACTCTTTGTGGCCATCAAACATTTGATGGCAAAGCTTGAACGCTCTAACATGGGCGTGTGAAGTATTCTGCACTCATATTAATAAGCCGGATTCAGCTCTCTGTTAAGCCACGGTTACAGAATTTACTCCAAGATAATAGACACGAGATTAACACTAATTATAGAACACAGCTGGCAGAAGGACAGATGGCCTTCATACACAATAGAAGGTACACAGGTGCAGTTGTTTGTTTTTATTTGCACTCATACAACTTGTAGAAAAACAACTTTAATACAACCTGAACTAACTTATTATATTTGTAGAGCAAGTCAAAGTATTATGAAGAACAATATCTCTTTATGGAGAAAGCCATTATATAAAGTCAGTAGGAAGTTTGATTCGAAGAAATCAACGAACAAATTGAATGTAGAATATTCACAGAAAATCGGGAGTAACAGCGATGTTTACAATCACCACTCTTGGCTATCACCAAGTATGGCCCTTTTCGTCTTGTCAGACGGTCTAGTGGATGCTATTGTGTATTTTTTTTTTTAGGTTTTGTTTCTGTCGAACAGCTTCTCTCGTGGCTAATTCTACCAATGTTTGACAAACACACGCGGTCACAGAATGAACAAGTCAGGCCCACTGATCCACATGGTTTTCCATCCGTTTCATGAGTCTTTATCTTCTAAGTTTTGCTTTAGCACAGTCTCAAACAAATGATGTTATACCGTTCCATATACATGCTCTCCATGATGTGGGGTCACTTGCCAGATGTTCCCAGTCATATTCACATATGGAGAAGTCATTTAGAGATGATTTACATATATCTCTATATCGTAGTTTAGGACTGCCTATTTGTCTTTTTCCGTGTGTTAGTTAACCATATAGTATTTGCTTTGGGATGCGCTTTTCTTCCATTCGCTGGACATGCCCCAGCCATCTTAGTCTTCGACAACTGAGCATCGACATGATTGTTGGGGTCTTAGCACGTTGCAAGACAATTAAGTTGGTTATTTTGTCCTGCCATTTGATGCGCATTATTCTGTGGAGACATCGCATGTGCAAGACATTTAGTATATTTTCCTGGTTTGAGTACGTTGTCCAGGTTTCAGATCCACATAATAGTGTGCTAAGCACACACGTTTGATATATTGAGAAAATCACCATCTACATTGACAAAATAGGCAAAAACACCAAGAGCAAACAAGTGGAGCCGCACATTATCAGTGAACTACTCTCTGCGGATGACTCGTGATAGAAGAGAGAGTTACGAGACAAGAACACCGACACATATTCATAAAGCAAGAATGTCAAACAAACAAATGTAACATGAACATCAACAACAACGTGAGAGTCATGACAGTCAGAAGAGATGAACTGACACCAAACATAAAAGTAGTGTGTCGAGTGAAACATTTGTTAACAAATGGTAAGCAAAGCAAAGTAAAGTAAAGTAAAAGTAAAAGTAAAAGTAGAAGTAAAGTAAAAGTAAAGGTTCCCTCCACGCCTTACTAGCGTATCAGGAATACTGTTAGTGAAAATATTTTTTCTTTGGGCGATATGGTCGGTATCACGCCAGGCCGCTTTTATTTCCCAGAAAATCTGGTAGCCATTTTTAGAGGCTGGGTCAACCACAGAGCCTTGTGGGTCCGAAAAAAAATCAGCCACTTCTATAACCCGGACCCTTGTGAAGCGAGCACACTCAACCACCGAGGCCTCTATAAATGGTAGCAGCTTACAATTATCCAGGAGAAACATTATTGGAAGATGCCTACATGGATACAGGAAAATAATAATCAGATGAAGTAAACGAAATATCGGTATGGTTAACACTCAACTTCTACATGACAAAATAACCAATCAGTAAATCTGAGTCTGTTTCTGCCTTTAACTCTAGGCAGCCTGTTTCTGCCTTTAACTCTACACAGTCTGTTTCTGCCTTTAACTCTACGCCGCCTGTTTCTGCCTTTAACTCTACGCAGTCTGTTTGTGCCTTTAACTCTACGCAGTCTGTTTGTGCCTTTAACTCTACGCAGTCTGTTTCTGCCTTTAACTCTACGCAGACTGTTTCTGCCTTTAACTCTACGCAGTCTGTTTCTGCCTTTAACTCTACGCAGTCTGTTTCTGCCTTTAACTCTACGCAGTCTGTTTCCGCCTTTAACTCTACGCAGTCTGATTCTGTCTTTAACTCTACGCAGTCTGATTCTGTCTTTAACTCTACGCAGTCTGATTCTGTCTTTAACTCTACCATATTTTTTTTTCTGAAAGCCAAACACTTTGTACCATTGGGTGGAAGAGAGTAATCGGAACGGTTAAAATGTTGCCTGTATCGAAAAACTGACCAATCACCATTGTTGTAGTATACAGAAGGAAACAAGGAACAGAGGGATATCACAAGTGTGGCATGTACGAAACACAGTGTTAGTGCATATATTTATTCTCAACATAGAGACGTCTACTTGTTGACGATCAGGCATTAAGACAACACAGGTACTCAATTCAACATTAAAACCAACGCCAACAAGTTAGAGGTAATGAACACCATAAGAGAAAAACAAAACAGAACATCGACATGCATAAATAGGTACAAAGACAGAGGCTGACATTGCCACCTATACTGCAAGCTGAAAGGATTTTCACAAAAGCACCCCAAGCTTGTGACGTCTTTCGCTATGTTAGCTACAGACGGCTGACGTCATTTTAACCACAACCGCCCCTGCTTGTAACGCTGAAAACGTCACAACCTTTTGTGGTTGTGGTCCCCCCCCCCCCCCCCGCGGCAGGCAGGCATTCGATATAAATGGCAATGATTTACATCAATGATTGTCACCAACGTTATTAGGAAGAAATGATCTGTTACAGAATAACGCGGAGACGACCATATGGAGGACCAACTCTTAGTATACATCAGTACTTGTTGCCCATTCATTCTTATCTTCGGTTCATAAATGCGAACATGCTGGCTCGTGTATGGCAAGAACTTGACTATCGTCTGGACATATATCGCGTAACACGCAGCTCCTACACTGAATGTTCGTGAAATCTTGTAAGGTAACTAATGTACGGTAACTAATGTAAGGTAAATAACGAAATTAACTTTGAGAATTTTCCTCTCAATTGAGACTACACACGTATATATAAAAGATGGAATGCAATAAGTTGCTCCATTCATTCGGCAGTGTCATGTGTAAGGATAAGAGGCATAACATGTAAGTAGACTATCTTTACGACATTATCCCATTTGTGGGGTCAGTCAGGGAACTTATAGGGCCGGAGAATGAAGGCTGCTTGTCCAGTGCAGGTCCAGTACACAAGGTGTTCGGGTCAGTAACATCATTTGGTACAAACCACCGGTATACTAAAGTCAAACTGGAAAGATGGGAATGTCACGGTTAGATACACAACTAAATTTATTCCATCTCGCTAGTAATATCCACCTGTTTATAAGCTTGTGAAACAAAGACCTCAACAACAGAACTGCGACGAAAAATTGAAGCAACTGATTCAAATACTTTAAATAAGATCCATAGTAAATGATACTTGTACTTAGCAGAACGCTACCCTCACCGTGGATCCCAGGCCGTGCTACGGAGTTCGTGCACGTGAGTCAGGATTTCAATAGGATTTTTTTGAGCGGGGTTTCGAAGCATCTATGGATTCGTCTGATGTGCAGTGACGATGATCCTGACAACAAACTTGTACTTAGATCGCATGACCGCCAATGAAGTCCAGTAGAGAGAGTAGTCCTCTAGTTGCCATCGTGAAGGCATGAAGAAATCAATGGCGGTATAATACCAATCATGCATTGAAGAGTCAGCGGAAGATCTGGAATGAGAACACCAACAAATGGACCAGGTCCAGACTTCTCTCAAGCCACTTCCGTGATTTTCATGGCACAAGTTTCCTGTGATATCAGCTGTGATATTGTACGTTGAGTGTCGGGCTATCAGCGACACCCTAAAGCTAAAGGCAATGAGTGACTTCGCTAACAGTAGAAATAGAACACAAATTAACAATGTTGACATGTTTTAAAATCTTTCGGATGTCAAGGGAATGTATTCAGGTGGACTCTATGTTGGTAGCAACAATGGGAACAGAAAGAACACTGTTGGGAGACTATCATCATTCGTGGCAATTGGGTTTACCGCCAAGGAATAATGACACACAAAGGTCTGAGAAGACCTTTATATACTGAGTACAATATGTATAGTTTAAATAAAGACAAAAGAATACCTGGGTAAATATATGTGCGTGTGTGTATCACTAGAAATAAACGAAGCGCTTTATAACGTACGATAATCTCTAGCCAAGAACAAAACAGCGAAAGCACTCACAGATCATTCTCATGACAACCTTCACAAGCTGAGGAAAGAATTCTTCTTCGTTGTAGCAACTGTTACAGTAACAATATCAGTCTAGACTTACAAGGTCATAACGGCAGGACAAAATTATTCTCTATATAAGGTCATTTATTTTGAGGAAAAAATAAAATGCTTTCTAGCGGAGTGTCTTCACAACTTCATTCATCTACCGAACCATATTCCTTATACCGATAATGAGTGAAGTTTGCTGCGCATTATCCTGCCTTTAGAGATTCCCAATTAATCAATTTAAATTATTTTGAAATTTCAAACACTGGTCTGTATAAATTCAACGCTATATATCTAATCTAAGCTCTTTCAATGTATAATACCCTTATTTGTTGCTTATATATTACATGATCTGCTGCATTCATGATAATGTTATGGTGGGTCTTAGCTTCTTTATATGTGACTTTAAACTCTGAGCGTGTTCAACATTTACCTAAAACCTCTTGGTGGGGAACTTGACGGTCTAGAGGTAGGGCGTCGGTCTTTGGGTAGGAATATCCGTGTTCGAACCCGTCAGAGGTGATGAGAGAATTGTTCATTTTGAATGGGTTTTCTGACTTTTACACTCCCGTTATCTCTGGTAGAGATGTCCAGCACCCTCGGAAACATGAGAAAAACATGAGTTCACGTGTGCACTCACGCACGTTGAAGAGCCCATGGCAGTTAAACGCCGAAAAGAGTAGACTAAAATGGCCGCTGCCGGGATAAAAAAAAACTGTTACGTAAATCTACCTAACCGAAGCCGGATGTGTCGGGCCGAAAAGCGTAGATATCGCGGTCGATAGCACTCATGCCCGCCCAACAGGTGAACGCCAAGAAGAGAAAACCTCCTAGTGGTAGAATAAGACCAGGTTTATGGATTGCAATAACACCAACCTACACATATTTATGCTGATAAGTACCGTCCATATACCCGTCAACAAATAAATTGTGTACATCATCACTTCCGTACATTTCTGATAACGTGGAAAATAAAGTAAGTCAATAAGACCCGTCTTCTACTTCTGCATCCGTCCTACGTTCCAACACCATAGCCCCCAGTCATCAAAATGGCGTACATTAACGTTATTTACGTCGCGTTGTTGTTTACGCTCAAGCTGCGTCTTCAGGTCCAAAGCATCAAACTTCACGACACTTTTTTTTCTTTTTTCATTACTTTTTTTTTTTTTGGGGGGGGGACCTGGTTGCATTTACGATCTTTTATTACGTCACTAAACCAATTTCTATATTTAAAATTTTATCGCAAAGAGGCGGAGAAGGGGCTTAATCAGAAATGGTTTACTAATCAGACCAAACAGTCAGTTATGAGTTGATGATCGCTTTCAGCGCATGCACAGTATGAAGTCTTAATGTGGAAGAAGCTATCAATAAATGCAGCGACATGTGCCTGTAAGTGCTCTTATAGCTTAGTCGTGTTAATGTTTAATGCATACGTAGTACAGTTCAGCTGTGAAGATTTGACCGGTGCCGTATCCAACTCAACTACCCCGTCCTCATATTAGTTCCTCTTGTTTGCTCTTTGTCAAGTTCTGCTGATGTGAACTCTTGTTTGTGATTCTCAATCAATTCCTCTAAATGCACAAAGTTCGCCTCCAACTACATGGACTCCATTACTTTCGCTATTTTTGGTAGCACTGACTACATCTCAGGTTCTCACACAGCCCACACAATCCTCCCAACAGAGTTCTCTCATCGAGACTTCTTCCCAGCTGTTCTCGCACAGCCCACACAATCCTCCCAACAGAGTTCTCTCATCGAGACTTCTTCCCCAGCTGTTCTCACACAGCCCACACAATCCTCCCAACAGAGTTCTTTCATCGAGACTTCTTCCCCAGCTGTTCTCACACAGCCCACACAATCCTCCCAACAGAGTTCTCTCATCGAGACTTCTTCCCCGGCTGTTCTCACACAGCCCACACAATCCTCCCAACAAAGTCCTCTCATCGAGACTTCTTCCCCAGCTGTTCTCAC
Source organism: Megaustenia siamemsis (assembly GCA_032433765.1). Lineage (NCBI taxonomy): Eukaryota > Metazoa > Mollusca > Gastropoda > Stylommatophora > Ariophantidae > Megaustenia > Megaustenia siamemsis. The sequence goes on along the minus strand of JAVIAB010000139.1, from coordinate 17,919,695 downwards.
ACAGCCCACACAATCCTCCCAACAGAGTTCTCTCATCGAGACTTCTTCCCCAGCTTCCTCTGTTGTTCTCAAACATCCCCAGATATATATGTCAATCATCTACAAGTATATATGGGTTTAAGTCAATATCAGAATCCATTTATTTTAAAATTTAAACCAACAAAGGAAGACTAGAATGGCAACAAAGTATGGACGGGTCTCGACTCCGTCAGTTTATATATAAACGAGATTAGTTTTTGAGCACCATTAGATATACCTTAGTGTTCTTTCCTTTCACATTTGCCTTTCAGCATAGAGGGAAGATTATGTTGTCTTTTGCTCTTCTATTGGCCTCTCCTGCAGTTATTTTTCCTAGTGTGTCTAATAACCATCAATCCATCTTTTTCGTGGTCGACCATTGGACCTGGTGTTCTCGCAACGTTTATTGGAGGCTCGTTGTGTTGTGATCTTTCTGCCGTATCACATGGCCAAAGCATTTTATCGGTTGTTTTATTATGTACTCTATGGCTGAAACTATTTCTAGCTTTGTTCTGATTCTTCATTTCTGATCTTATCTCTTAGACTGTGTCCTGTCATTCGTCTAACACATTTCATCTCGGTAGTGGTTATTTTTCTTATTGTTCTTGCATCTATGGTCCGTGTCTGGTATTGGTAGAACAGCGTTGGAATAGAGATTATATTTAGATGTAGCTGAGGACAGCAAAATATTATCTTTTCACTTCAGCGAAGTGGTTAGACTGTTTCCTTCACGCTCCTGTAGTCGATAAACCAACTCGAACCAAATGCCAAAAAAGTTGGCACCTGACTCAACAGTTGGCTGAAGAAATATCGAGGAACATCACTGATTTCCTCACTTCCAAATACTGCAGCTTAGTGCAGTGAACGCAGCATGGCGGTCGAGCGGGGATCACACCTCTAAACGACGCGGTCCGGTAATTTTGAATAACTATGGTCACACACATATGCTGCGGGACTGCTTTTACTTAACTACACGTTTACGCGACATGATAAACTGTAAATAACTATTGCTACAAAGAAGGAAGAGATAAATGACAAGAAAAAGCACTTCCCAGCCTCATCTTCTCCTTGTTATGGGTTTAGGATCTCATCACCCGTCTCCTTCCACAAACTCGACCCATCCTCCTTCCACACACTAACACAAACTCGACCCATCCTCCTTCCACACACTAACACAAACTCGACCTATCCTCCTTCCATACACTAACAAAAACTCGACCCATCCTCTTCCACACACTAACACAAACTCGACCCATCCTTCTTCTACACACTAACACAAACTCGACCCATACTCCTTCCACACACTAACACAAACTGGACCCATCCTTCTTCTACACACTAACACAAACTCGACCCATCCTTCTTCTACACACTAACACAAACTCGACCCATCCTTCTTCCACACACTAACACAAACTGGACCCATCCTCCTTCTACACACTAACACAAACTCGACCCATCCTTCTTCTACACACTAACACAAACTCGACCCATCCTCCTTCCACACACTAACACAAACTGGACCCATCCTTCTTCTACACACTAACACAAACTCGACCCATCCTTCTTCCACACACTAGCACAAACTCTACCAATCCTCCTTCCAGACTCTAACACTCACACAAACTCTACCCACCCTCCCGTCGCTCTATAACACTCACACAGATTCTACCCACCCTCCTGTCGCTCTCTAACACACACACAAACTCTACCCACCCTCCTTCCAGACTCTAACATTCACACAAACTCTACCCACCCTCCTTCCAGACTCTAACATTCACACAAACTCTACCCATCCTCCTTCCACACACAAGCTCTATCAATCCTCCTTACACTCCAACACTCACACAAACTCTACCCACCCACCTTCCAGACTCTAACATTCACACAAACTCTACCCACCCTCCTTCCAGACTCTAACACTCACACAAACTCTACCCATCCTCCTTCCACACACAAACTCTATCAATCCTCCTTACACTCCAACACTCACACAAACTCTACCCACACTCCTTTCACGCACAAACTGTTCTAACCCTCTCTCCACACACCAACACTCACACACACATCCCACAAGCAAGTGTCATTATAACCTTACCGGCTAACACCAAACACTCGAGCGGAACCACCTTGAAAGAGGTACTTAAATAACCAAATTATAGGCGATGAATGATCTATATCAGAGGTTCTTAACTCTGCATACGCGTGGCCCCCCTTCAGATCCACATGCGCACCTGTGTCCGCCCTCACAGTAAAGATAAAAAGAATCCGCAACCTTTATTAGTGAGCGCTGTCTGTATACAATCTCCGAAACATGACAAGGAAAGTTACAAAAACAGTTCATTGTGAGAACCATTATTCTAGATCTGAAGGACTGCATGAAGGATTGTTTCAGGTGGAGATAAACACACACTAGGAAGACGAAATCAATTTTGCCCGCTAGAAAACAAGAACAAGCTAGAAAGTGTGAGTAATTCCCAACAATTAAAACCAATTATTTCTTCACCCAGCCCTCACATGATGATGACAGCAGGAGAAAACCACCGTTGTAAATGACTGACATCTCGCAGTGTGGTGGCAGCACCAAGCAATTACCTGGGGAAGATTTACTTTGCAGGTTAGTATAGTGGTTGCATGATCCCACATATTCTGTTTGTTTCACCTTTTATTTCCTTCCTTGCGTGTGTATGTGTGTGTTTGGGGGGGGGGGGGGGGTGTTAGTGGATGCGAGACAGAGAAGTTCACTCACTAATAAAAACCGTGGCTTTTGAAATGACAGCAAGGACCAGAGTAGACTTCTATTAGAAATGAATGCAACAAATACAGTAGACTTCTATAAGAAATGAATGCAACAAATACAGTAGACTTCTATAAGAAATGAATGCAACAAATACAGTAGACTTCTATAAGAAATGAATGCAACAAATACAGTAGACTTCTAAAAGAAATGAAAGTAACGAACAAAGCAGACTTCTAAAAGAAATGAATGTAACTAATACAGTAGACTTCTACAGGAAATGAATGTAACTAATACAGTAGATTTCTACAGGAAATGAATGTAACTAATACAGTAGATTTCTACAGGAAATGAATGTAACTAATACAGTAGATTTCTACAGGAAATGAATGTAACTAATACAGTAGATTTCTACAGGAAATGAATGTAACTAATACAGTAGATTTCTACAGGAAATGAATGCAACAAATACAGTAGAATTCTAAAAGAAATTAAACGACAATTTGCAAAAGAGACATAGAAAACACTTAATATCGACCAAACCCATGTTAATTAAGAAAAGAGGAAAGAAAGCCGGGGTCAGTACAACTATTTCATTACACATTTTTATTCATTCTCCTCTTGGACTCAAGAAACCACATAGGCCAGAAATCCTAGTTCTCCATGACTGGCCATTTGCTGCTAGTTTCTGCAGGTCTTCTTTGCTTCTTGGTCACATTACTGAGCCTTCACTAGTAATTGTTCTGTGTAATGTTTCATTCGGTCTGTCTTGCTTTCCTTTATCGGATTGTTTCCAAGTGAATGCTTGATGTGGAAGTCTTTCTTCATCCAATTTGAGCACATGACAGAAACACTGAACAACGCCTTCTTCTTATAAAGTTCAATGCATTTTATTTTCGTCTCTGCTCCGTTCGTTTGAAATGTATTATAACCACTGTTACATTTGGAGACATTTGTCTTCAAAACCATTTAATTTCTTATATAAAGTATGAATGCACTTCTACCTTTCACATCTATGTTTACATTAATCATCTATCTATATATTTTCCTTTCGAGCCGATGACGGCGCATATCCTAGACTCTTGTGCCCGACGATCTTTATTATCAAGTGTCAGACTTTGCACAGTACTCGAATTGTATCTCGCCACATGCCTCTGTTCTAGGAGAGTGTTCAATCCGATGTCTGCTGTTGTTGCCTCTCGCCTCAATGTTCTTTTTAGTGTTTCTCTAGATCAGACTCCTTTTCATCTACCCTCCGGTTCCCATTGGAGAGACTGCTTTGAGATTCTCTGGTTGAATAATGTAATCGAAATTATTTATCACCAACACATCCTTCAAACACAGAGAGTCGCAATTAGACACCTGGTACAAATGGAATGACACAACAGGCAGAAGTCAGCTAGATTTTATACTAACAAGACAACAGAACAAGAACAGAGTAACCGACAGCATAGCAATCCCTAATATCAAAGACGACACGGACCATAAAATGGCTTGGATTACTATCAGACAGCCAAAAACAAAGAAGATACGCAAACAAACAAAAGAAACAAAAAGAACAGACAATTAAAAAAAAACAATTAAAAGATCAAGAAATAAGGAAAACCATAAAAGAAATAATAACAGAGGAATTCAAGAAACTACCCCACGAAGTAAGTACAGTAGAAAGAGAGTGGAAACAGTTTAAGAAAACAGTAATCAACATCTAGACAACTACTAAACACAATTAGAACAAGACAAATGAAATTTTTGGGGCAAGTTAAAAGACACAATAGCCTAATAAAAGTAATATTGGAAGGGAAAATACAAGTTAAAAGAGGCAGATTAAGACTAACATGGACGAGTAACATCAAAAGATGGACAAGTCAACCTATGACAATCTGCACCATCAAAGCAAGAGACAGAGTGGAATGGTAGCCAATCTTCAATGCGGAGACGCCACTCAATGATGATGATAATGAATCAACATCTACAAAACAGTAAGAGTAACGAAACTGCGGACAAAAGAAGGGAGAAAGAGCACCCCCTGGAGGGACGAAACAATCAGAGAAGCAATTAAAGAAAAGAAGAAACTATTTAAAAATTGGACGGAGAATAAGAACCAATAAAAATATTTGTAAAATCTTACTTTGATGGTTCAGGTTGTCATAAGCATAGGTTCAGATTGTCCATCATTCGATCTTGCTCGTCCATGTTAGTCTTGATCTGCCTCTTTTACCTCGTATTTTTAATTCCAACATTACTTTAAGTAGGTCGCTCTCATCTCTTGTTTGTATTGAGTTTAGTAGTTCTCTTTTCATTTGTAGTTATTTTAAGACTTCATCGTTTCTTTTCTTTTCTTTCCATCCTATTCTATAAATCCATATTTCAGAGGCTTACATTTTATGTCCTGTTTTCTAGTCTAATGTCCATGTTTGCACTATAAAGGAATGCTGAGAAGGTATAACAGTTTGCTATTCTTAGTTTTAGCCCTGCTGTTATCTGTTTTGATGTTAGTATATTTACATAGCATTTTAAAATTGCTTCCTGCCATCCCTTTTCTTTTATATATATTTAAGTTTTACATTTTCCATCACTAGGTATAGCGTGTCCAAAGTAGTTCCAGCTCTGGACTGTCTATTCCTTCAACTTTGATATCCACTTGTATGTATTGAGTATTTTCTTTGTTTATGATCATAATTTTAGTCTTTTTGATATTCATATCTAATTCATATTTTTTTTTGCTTGTCGTGTTTATTTAATTAAGTAATTGTAGATCTTTAGGATTTTCTGCTAGTAGTACAGTATCATCAGCATATCTTAGGTTATTGATTACCGTTCCATTAATGTTTAGGCCTGGCATCTCTGTGATGTTTTAAAAGATTTGCTCAGTGTACAGATTCAACAAGCTTGTTATGATGCATCCCTGCCCTACTCCTCTTTTTATGTCAATAGGTGTAAGAGTTCTCTTTGTTATATTTTATTATTGTTGTTTGCTCCCAGTAATAATTACATATTAGTCGATAAAGAGACAACAGCATAGTAAAAATTATCTTGTTGAGTAAAACACAAGGTGAACAAAGGCAGACACAGACTAAAGCGGACTGACAACATCAAACGAATGATATGAGAACCTATGAAAGTGTGCACCGTCGAGGCAAAATAACGTTGCATGGTAGTCAGCCGTCAATGCGGAGACGACACACGTTGATGACAGTATTCAGCTCAAGCTCTGTTAGGCATTTAGAACCCAACTGATGGCTCCTAGCCTGCAGATACCTTCGAGCCCCACCGTCGCCCACTGATACTGTGATATGCATATCAGCTACTGTCCTTCGACAACTTATCACAAGCAATATCAAAGACACATTCTCAGAGTTGTGGGATGCATGAGAAAACTCAACGATAACTTTGTTTTAAATAAAAATAAATAAAAAACTAACTGTACGGCACTTTCCCATTACTGGGGTCTGCGGGGGGAGAGAGAGACTTGTAGGACCGGAGAATACAGGCCGCTTGTCCAGTGCAGTCGCAACGAGGTGTTCGGGTCGGAGATTTTATTGTACGCCTGATATTTAAAAACAAACTGTTTGACCCTATCGGGATTCGAACTCGTGTTCTCCTGGTTTGGAACTCAACCAGTTTTCGATTCGGCCGCAAGCGCTCTCCCATTAAAAGATAACGGGTTTATAAAACTCAGCTCCAGTGAGCTATTTCAGCATACGATCGTTGCAGCTCTCGAAGAAAGACATTTCTAAACTATGACCAATGCCCGAGAGGATAACGAAAGATAATTCATATCTGAGTGCTAAATCTGCTTGAAGAATCATAACAATGGCCTGGGAAAATATGTTGAAAGTATTTATCTAAATGATATCAATTGGTTATCTAAAGCCGTGGTCAAGTTAAGTAGATTTGTAACTACGCCCATGAGTTGCCAAAGAATATTTAGTCGGGTAAGCGAAATTAAAAGTAGCAACAAAAAGTCAAGGAACACAATGTGGTATTTTAGATTATGGCTAACGACAGTGAATTTTAGATTGGATGTAATGGTAATGTATGACAGATTGTGCTTAATGGTAATATATGACAGATTGTGGGTAATGGCAATGTATGACAGATTGTGGGTAATGGCAATGTATGACAGATTGTGGGTAATGGCAATGTATGACAGATTGTGGGTAATGGTAATGTATTTTAGAATTCAGATTGGGAATAATAATAATGCATTTTAAAATTTAGTTTGCGTGTAATGATAGTGCATTTCAGATACCGAATAATGACAATGTATTTTAGATTATAGCAATGGCATTACATTTTAAATTGTAAGTAATGACAATGTATTTTAGATTGTAGTAATGACACTAAATATTAAATTGTAAGCAATGACAATATATTTTAGATTGTAGTAAATGCATTACATTTTTAATTGCAAGTAATAGTAATGTATTTTATTTTTGCGGGTATTGACAATGTATTTTAGATTGTAGAAATGACAATGTATTTTAGATTGTAGAAATGACAATGTATTTTTGATTGTAGAAATGACAATGTATTTTAGAATGTGTATTGCAAGTAATAACAACGTATTTTATATTGTGGGTCCTGAAATTGTATTTTACAATATGTGTAAGGACAATGTATTTTAGATTATGTGTAGTGGACAATGTATTTTAGATTACGTGTAGTGGACAATGTATTTTAGATTATGTGTAGTGGACAATGTATTTTAGATTACGAGTAATGGCAATGTATTTTAGATTACGTGTAGTGGACAATGTATTTTAGATTATGTGTAGTGGACAATGTATTTTAGATTATGTGTAGTGGACAATGTATTTTAGATTACGTGTAGTGGACAATGTATATTAGATTATGTGTAGTGGACAATGTATTTTACATTACGAGTAATGGCAATGTATTTTAGATTACGTGTAGTGGACAATGTATATTAGATTATGTGTAGTGGACAATGTATTTTACATTACGAGTAATGGCAATGTATTTTAGATTACGTGTAGTGGACAATGTATTTTAGATTATGTGTAGTGGACAATGTATTTTAGATTATGTGTAGTGGACAATGTATTTTAGATTACGTGTACGAATTACGTAGATACTTCACGAAGTTCGACATTTAGAATGTCAATACCGCTGCTGTCAACAACATACTTCACGAAGTTCGACATTTAGAATGTCAATACAGCTGCTGTCAACAACATACTTCACGAAGTTCGACATTTAGAATGTCAATACCGATGCTGTCAACAACATACTTCACGAAGTTCGACATTCAGAATGTCAATACCGCTGCTGTCAATACGAGTAGAAAACGAGAAGAAAAACGCGAGATTTTTTGTAGAAAGCTAATTCATAGATTATCACTATTCAGCTTCAGTCGTCCATAAGAGGACGTAAAATAAGTGTAGACATGCTGTGTTATGGTTTACAGTTTACAACAAGAAGTGGTATATGCAACTTGGCCTAAAATATCCGATTTCAGCACGAAATTGTAAGTACCAGATCGCTTTCACACTTTGATATCTACCAGATCTCTTTCACACTTTGATCTCTACCAGATCTCTTTCACACTTTGATCTCTACCAGATCTCTTTCACACTTTGATCTCTACCAGATCTCTTTCACACTTTGATCTCTACCAGATCTCTTTCACACTTTGATATCTACCAGATCTCTTTCACACTTTGATATCTACCAGATCACTTTCACACTTTGATATCTACCCGATCACTTTCACACTTTGATCTCTACCAGATCACTTTCACACTTTGATATCTACCAGATCACTTTCACACTTTGATATCTACCAGATCACTTTCACACTTTGATCTCTACCAGATCACTTTCACACTTTGATCTCTACCAGATCACTTTCACACTTTGATCTCTACCAGATCACTTTCACACTTTGATATCTACCAGATCTCTTTCACACTTTGATATCTACCAGATCACTTTCACACTTTGATATCTACCAGATCACTTTCACACTTTGATATCTACCAGATCACTTTCACACTTTGATATCTACCAGATCACTTTCACACTTTGATATCTACCAGATCTCTTTCACACTTTGATATCTACCAGATCACTTTCACACTTTGATATCTACCAGATCTCTTTCACACTTTGATATCTACCAGATCACTTTCACACTTTGATATCTACCAGATCTCTTTCACACTTTGATATCTACCAGATCACTTTCACACTTTGATCTCTACCAGATCGCTTTCACACTTTGATCTCTACCAGATCTCTTTCACACTTTGATATCTACCAGATCTCTTTCACACTTCGATCTCTACCAGATCACTTTCACACTTTGATCTCTACCAGATCACTTTCACACTTTGATCTCTACCAGATCACTTTCACACTTTGATCTCTACCAGATCACTTTCACACTTTGATCTCTACCAGATCACTTTCACACTTTGATATCTACCAGATCACTTTCACACTTTGATCTCTACCCGATCACTTTCACACTTTGATCTCTACCAGATCACTTTCACACTTTGATCTCTACCAGATCACTTTCACACTTTGATCTCTACCAGATCACTTTCACACTTTGATCTCTACCAGATCTCTTTCACACTTTGATCTCTACCCGATCGCTTTTAAGATCGACTTGCGCTTAACTCGGCCAGATTGACTGGTCTGATCATTGATCCACCACTAGATCTAGACAGCCATCAGTTCCAGTTCACTGGTCCGTAGCTCGTTGATGATTGCAAAAGCTGAACATCCGAACCTTTCAGAAGCAAATCGTCGGTTTTAAGTCTTATCCTTCAAACTGAAACGTCATTTTTATTATTATTATTATTATATTTTATCTACTTCCGCTCTACCGCGGCTGCCACATCCCTACCCATCATGCCTTATTGAACGTGTACACACACAAAAGACCTGATAAGTCTATAAATACAATTACTTCACTCCAAACTCAAATCCTTGTTCCATAAAACAATCAGGAAAAGGAGGGAGGGTATCACTATTTCTCTCGCATTCAAGTTGACGACTACTAGCACAGCCTTACAAGCGCCCTCTGGACATACCATGAGAATGCTGGAGCAGCCAAGCGACTTAATGTTAGCAACACTCAGAAAATCCCAACTTCGACACTCCTTTTTTTCCCCGCGAGCGTTCCTTTTCTTCCCAGTAATAGTCTAACCATTATCACATTTACACTTGCAGAAGTCAAACGCCCCAGTTTCAGACTCCATGTAGGAGCACCTGTTTGGTATGTATAGACTTGAGTCCCGTAGATTAGGAACACCGGTCGTCCTAGTCTGGGGCGCCAAACGCCTCATGACACACGAATCTTAATTTCGCCGAGTCCCATGTTTGTTCGAAGATTCCACCTTAAGCTGCTACTCGATACAGCATTGCTACGCAATGCACACCTGCGAGTGTAATTTTTGCCCCCGTCTTCAATATATCACAATTCAACGTTTATCTCGCCGTCTAATTCAATGTCTCTTAAAGCTTACATTCAGATTTATGGCTCGTGTTAGCTTCACCTACGAACGGCGCAAAATAAAAGTAGTTACTTCTTAGGACGTACGGGTGGGTCTCCTTTGTCGTCGATTTCAATGCCATAGAACTTTCATGGGGTTTGAATTCAAAAATAATTCCCCTGAAATAAGTTATGCGCGCGATGAAACGAGGGAATGATGAGGCATGGTACAAAGAGAAGCGGGATTCTTCAAAGAAAGATTCATAATTTTTGTGGATAAACTCCCACTAGATAGCTCTTTTCTGCACCTCCAACTATATTCAGGTGTTGTGGGCAAGCTCTTTTCATGATGTTTTTTTTTAAGAGTTAGTGTCGCGTATGAAGTCAAAGTGTGCATCAATACAAGGTTCGACAACTTCTGCTTCGCGTGTTCTGGAACGTTAATAAGAGTATAATACCGGCTTAGATGGTGTGATGTAGGGATGAGAGTTACCGGTCTTTGAACATCGCCACTTCTTAAATATGTACCCCAAATGAGATAAGTACGTAATAATCATTCTCGGTGCCGAGGTTGAATCGCATCAAATAAGTTAATTAACCACGCTCCGACAGGTTATAATGCTTTCTACTGAATAGGGTATATCCTTTAATTGTGGAATAGTTTTGAACAGTCAAACAGGGAGCTTTATTTTTTTTATTTATTACATACAAATGTAACCAGAAACACGTAGGATCAATGTAGAAGTTCTCAACAGGTTGACGGTAAAGAAAGGTTGAGGGAAAATATAAAACTGTCACAGACAACAAAGAAGTAAGCTGGTAAGGTGATCTATGATGGGCGAGAGGGTGGACAAATAGGAGAAACAGCTGGTAGAATATGTTCTTTGTTTTCAGTGGTAGTTTGTCTGTCAGCGCTTGTAATTAATAACAAGCTGAGGAATCTATGTTTAGGGGCTCACTGTGGAGAAAGTATAGAGAAGACTGGGATTGTTTTTTGGATCTGGAGAGTATTGAGTAAATGTGCTCTCTCTCTCTCTCTCTCTCTCTCTCTCTCTCTCTCTCTCTCTCTGGCAATGACTGTGAAGATATTGGTTTTTTTTTTTAAAAGGGGGGGGGGTGTCATTTACCATCTTGTGACTAGCACAATGGCGCTGTCAACACTTCCTGTTCCGGTCTATCGGACCTCACGAGTCTATCGCCATTTTGAGATAAGTATTTGCCTTTCGTGTTTGTGTTAATAATATTTGTTGTTTTGTATCTGATGAAGGGTTTTGCCGAAACGTGGCAGATCGTCTCTCTATGGGTCTAGTTGCTTAATACCATTTTATATTTATATTATATTTTGTGCAGTTCTACTAGCAGCCACGCATAGTATCTCATAATGTTATATTTGCGCATGTCTGTTCGCACAAATTAAATAGTTGCTGGAATAGTGAACACAGAAGAATAAGGGTGGTCCCACAAACTTTTGTTGCCATGTGAGTGCACTGTTTGTGTTAAATATTGAAGAGAAATTGCATGGTCTAGACGTAAGACGCCGGACAGGAAGGTCTAAGTTCGATTCCAACTACAGGCGGTGAGAATTTTTCAAAAATCGAACTTGTGGTTTCGTCGTGGCTTTTACCCTCTCCAGGTCTCTGGGTAGTGAAATACCATGTCTAGCTCTCTAGGAAAACAGGAGGACCTGTAAACACTGGCGCACGTTAAAGAATCCACGGCGGTTTAAAGTCGAAAAGAGCAGGTCAAATTGGTCGCTGTTATGGCAACAATTGTTAAGTAAATTTACTCATCCACGCAGAACACGGATGTGTCGGGCAGAAAGGCGCAGATATCGTGGTGATGTCGTCAACTAGCGACATTACGCATCCACGCAGAACACGGATGTGTCGGGCAGAAAGGCGCAGATATCGTGGTGATGTCGTCAACTAGCGACATTACGCATCCACGCAGAACACGGATGTGTCGGGCAGAAAGGCGCAGATATCGTGGTTATGTCGTCAACTAGCGACATTACTCATCCACGCAGAACACGGATGTGTCGGGCAGAAAGGCGCAGATATCGTGGTGATGTCGTCAACTAGCGACATTACTCATCCACGCAGAACACGGATGTGTCGGGCAGAAAGGCGCAGATATCGTGGTGATGTCGTCAACTAGCGACATTACTCATCCACGCAGAACACGGATGTGTCGGGCAGAAAGGCGCAGATATCGTGGTGATGTCGTCAACTAGCGACATTACTCATCCATTCCTACTTCATGGATGAACGCGAAGAAGGAGAAGAACGAACAATACAGGCATTTTAATGCAACAATCTATTCGTGTCGTGTCTGCTTGCTTGCGTTCGCCCGATGACTTAAGGAGTGTACCTCGTCATCATCCGCCCTTAGAAGGACGTTAAGTAGGCGTTTCTGCGTTGTGTTGTGGTTTGCAGTATAACTGTGATATTTGCGCCTTTCGGCCCAACACATCCGACTTCAGCCGTACATTTTTGAGTACCGGGTTGTCTTCCCTCTTCGATCCCTACTCACTTGGCCAGGCTAGACAGGTTAGCCTGTTACTAGAGGCACCACGGAGAGGTGGAGCAGGGTCTGGATGGTTCTGGTTCACCGATCCTGTCGCAAGCCATCAGCTGTGGATCGCTGACAACTTCCAGCTCTGGTGCTGGGAGGCACGCTTTCGCCTCCAGTCGTGTCTAACTAGTGATGAAATAAGCATCCGGAGCGGAGGACTGGTTGGTCTCGAGGCAAGACGCCGGTCTTGAGACAGAGAGGATTTTGAGTGCAAATCTCGGCTGCACCAGTTCGGATTTTTATTTGTGATTTCTCTCTACGGCAACCACCCCTGGTCTCAGCAGCGAGGTCCAGCTTGAAACGTCAATTACTCATCGACGGAAAAAAAAAATATGAGTACTCCGAAGACAGAGTTATCTGCCTGTGCGGCGAGGGACCTATGTGCACACGGCTGCCAAAGAAAAACAGATTAACATGCAAAATTCAGTTCCTAGGCTCCAGGGACTTCGTCAGATCTGAAAGCTCGCGAACGCAAAAAAAAAAAAATAAATAAACAAATAAATAAACATCTGCATCTGTGTTTTCATTTAGTAGGAAAATTTGATGAATGTATATCCCAGTCTTCATTTTTTTGTGCACTGAATGGGCTTCTCGTTTATATATATTATGGAGCTGCAGACACCGAATAGCAAATGAGCTGAGAATAGTCAACGACACATGCTATCATGACCGATGCTATCAGTATCAGTGAATCAAGAACAAATACCATACTTCACAATCCCGGTTGATTAAAACAAACAATAAACAACGTGGTCAAACTAGTAGGAATAGACGAGGGATCGGCAAATGTAGTGAAGTCGGATGTGTTGGGTCGAACGGTAAAAAAAAAATCCGCAGCTTGCTGCAACCCAAAACGCAACACAGCATATACCCTTAATGATGTTTGAATGGGCGTGTAGTGTGGGGGTAACAGAAGCAAACGTCCGACTTCTCCACAAGCAATCATTGACAACATCTTTTCACTGTTCAGTGACACACTTTCTTTGTTCGATCATAATCTCCATCATTAGCACACGGCAGCCTATATCCTTTCTGATGACTCTTTTGCAAATTAACATATAAAATACATCTCGGGGAAATATTATGATCAACAAATCTTTCAATGAAACCCTGCCGGAAGTTCGGCGATTACCTCCACGCTATCAAAGGGTGGAATATTGTTTATAGAATTGGAAATTAGATGCCTAAGCAACCGGCAGCTTTAGTTATCCTACATGGCGCATCTTAATCTAAGACGGAACAGACTAGCTAAAGACTACCGGTGCTTCTATTTCAAACTGATTTACCGATTCTTTGATTGGCTGCGTCATTTGAGAATGAGCACTCAAGGGGAAAATTGCCGCGAAATGGTAGTTAATAATGTATGGCAGCGTTTTCAGCTCCGCTGAGTTCTTCTGGGCTTTTGAATTCAAGTCAAATCTGTTGAAAAGGCAAAGGACTCTCTGAGAACTGGCTGAGAACTGAGCAGGAGACTGGAGTCTAAGGGAACTCCTTTCAGTCAAGTGGGGAATGTTCATTCCTATCCCGATCCCTCTTTTTTTTTAGGAACTTCACTGGCGAGTTGTGGAGACATCAAAAACTGGCGCTGGTCGACAAACTGACAAGTTAGGTGACAAATAATGAAGATAAATGACACGATAGCTCTTCTGTCCATGTTTGTGGAAGCGAAGGATGGGTCATACACGTCTTGACTTTTAGGGACTGTGTCAAAGATTTGAACAAAGGCCCCCGTTCAGCCACCTTAAAACGCCCTACAATGGCCTGGTGAAAATCAGCAAATACAATTTGGCACCGGTGTCCGATATTCTGTCAAACTTTTGTTGCTTTCGCTGCAATAAACCCGAGTTCTAAGTCAGCGAACAAAAGAGTAGCAAGCTGATCAAAAACAGTTGGCTGGAAGGAGCGAAGGGGAAAGTGAACAGCTTCTAAACAGTTTTCTTTTATCACACAATACCCGCAGAAAAATGGCCGTCCAGTGAAAAGCAAACGAAGCCGGGTCGTTTATGAAAGGCCAGACAAAATGTGGCACTAAATCATCAAGAGAGAACTCGGTCTTTCTGAAGAGACGTGACAAGTCGATCAACAACTCCCTTCACGCTGGCTGAATCGCGCCTGGAGCTACCGCCAAAACTGCCCACCCCTGCAACAAACTCGGGAAATAGCTTATAAACAGAGGAATTACTATTCATTCGCAGCAATCGAGAACTGTCAGCTTTGCATCATACAGAAGTGAGAAAAGTTTCTCACAGAAAGACCTCGGATTCCTTTCTTCTAAATCCAGTTCAATTCATTCTCCCCTTCGCTGGGAGTGAGAAATGCAAATGGTCATAAATGAGACTAATAACTTCCGTGAATGAAAAATTAAATCTTTTCAGCTCCTGTGGCCCGTGATAGGGAAAATGGCAGCGAAAACGCCGAAATGGCCACGCTACGACCTGTGCGCAAAGTCTTTAAAACATTCGTTTGATTATTGAAGTTTAAGAAATAACGCCATTAGGACATAGCTAATTCCGTGTTCTCAACTCCTCCCGCCCGCCGGTTACATCTGAGCCCATGTTCTAATGATAGGGTCATAGGAATAATACTTGTCTTGCCAGTAATGGCAGGCGTGTAATTTTGCCAATCTCTCCCCATGAATACCGGGGCTCAACTGTAAGCTCGGCAGTCGAACTGGTGTCATCGCAGTTATCAGCGGCACGAGTCGGCTCTGATGAATCCCAACATGATAGTGAAATACTCGCACCACGAAATCCTGTCCCAAAGTCCTTCAATATGCCCCCATGATACCCTCCTCAAGATATAGCCAAGTGCAGAATTCCACTATCTCCTCTAGCTGTCTGAAAGGACAGGATCGGGGAGCAAGCAGCCATGATCTCTCTCTAATTGCAATATATTGGCTTTCACGCACGTCTCTTCGCACATCAAAATACGATCTTCGGCCGCGATGACAGAATCCAATAGTGGCAATTTGAATGTTCTGACGCATCCTCCAACAGAAGCCAACGTTCCACCACGAAATCTTATTGAGCTCTCAATGAGCCAACTTCTCTGAGCTCGAACGTAATGAGATTCAAAGCTGTTTGCATAATTATCGGAGATAACCTGTTGAGTGTACTCGCTAGCTGGATCTGTTTGATGCTTGATTGTTTGAGTTGCACAATATAGAAGCCAGCAGGTCAATGACGATCGATCATCGATCTCGTTTCCAATTACTTAAAATAACAAGAATGTAAGAAAGAGAATTGAATCATTATTTTGACAAATTGTTTCTGACACTTAGATATATTCATGGACTGATAGAATAAGAGATACGGCAAATGTATTTATTATAGAAACAGCCGTGCTCGCTTCGCGAGTATAACTGCAAAGCATGCTAAGTATAACATATAAGAAGGCATATTTAACTGTACTTTTCATTTACTTGATATAACAGCTCTCTCTCTCTCTCCTCCCTTCTCTATGTTAATAGTACGAGGTTGAAATGGTACCTCAATTCAATCTGCCCACAAACAAAACAACCTCGGAGGAAACAGCAATTCAATCTGCCCACAAACAAAAATCCCTAAGAGAAAACAGCAATTCAATCTGCCCACAAAAAACACCCTCGGAGGCAACAGCAATTCAATTTGCCCACAAACAAAAGCCATAAGAGGAAACAGCAATTCAATCTGCCCATAAACAAAAATCCCTAAGAGGAAACAGCAATTCAATCTGCCCATAAACAAAAATCCCTAAGAGGAAACAGCAATTCAATCTGCCCACAAACAAAAATCCCTAAGAGAAAACAGCAATTCAATCTGCCCACAAAAACACCCTCGGAGGCAACAGCAATTCAATTTGCCCACAAACAAAAGCCATAAGAGGAAACAGCAATTCAATCTGCCCATAAACAAAATCCCTAAGAGGAAACAGCAATTCAATCTGCCCATAAACAAAAATCCCTAAGAGGAAACAGCAATTCAATCTGCCCATAAACAAAAATCCCTAAGAGAAAACAGTAATTCAATCTGCCCACAAAAAACACCCTCGGAGGCAACAGCAATTCAATTTGCCCACAAACAAAAACTCCCACGGAGGAAGCAACAATTAAATCTGCCCATAGATAAAATCCCCACGGAGGAAGCAACAATTAAATCTGCCCATAGATAAAATCCCCACGGAGGAAGCAACAATTAAATCTGCCCATAGATAAAATCCCCACGGAGGAAGCAACAATTAAATCTGCCCATAGATAAAATCCCCACGGAGGAAGCAACAATTAAATCTGCCCATAGATAAAATCCCCACGGAGGAAGCAACAATTCAATCTGCCCATAGATAAAATCCCCACGGAGGAAGCAACAATTAAATATGCCCATAGATAAAATCCCCACGGAGGAAGCAACAATTAAATATGCCCATAGATAAAATCCCCACGGAGGAAGCAACAATTAAATATGCCCATAGATAAAATCCCCACGGAGGAAGCAACAATTCAATCTGCCCATAGATAAAACCCACAAGGAGGAAGCAACAATTCAATCTGCCCATAGATAAAACCCACAAGGAGGAAGCAACAATTCAATCTGCCCATAGATAAAACCCACAAGGAGGAAGCAACAATTCAATCTGCCCATAGATAAAACCCACAAGGAGGAAGCAACAATTCAATCTGCCCATAGATAAAACCCACAAGGAGGAAGCAACAATTCAATCTGCCCATAGATAAAACCCACAAGGAGGAAGCAGCTCAATCTGCCCACAGACAAAAATGACAAAAGCCAAAAGTAAATGCTGCCTCACCAAAATAAGGAACAAATATAAAACTAATGACAATTTTTAAAAAAGTCGTCATTCCTTTAGTGGTCGCCGCTTGAAGGAGGTAAAGAAACAAAGAAAAGAAGTCAGGCTCTCAGTCCCACCAAAGCCTGCGCGTTGCGTGTGCATTACTGATGCCCTCAATGGGGCACTATCATTCTGTATTTACTTTTTCTATTTACATCTGTTCATCTTTATTATGCCAATTCCTTCCACCGCCCCACCGTAGCAGCTTTCTTTGCTATAACATCCTTGTATTTATGTTTATATCTCATTTTTAATTTGATACTAACTGTAATAGTTTCCACTGTGTGTTAACGATTTCCGTACGGTTCGCCGCATAGCGCGTCACTCTCAGTTTCATTAATGTGAACCGTCTTCAAACAATATTCTTTTTACATGTCTTGTATCGTCCTGGTATTGGTGAAATCTAATACTTTATTCAATTATTTAAAAATGTATATATGATATATTAAATAATATAAATATGTAGATTGATTATTAAAACCATGAAATATTTCTCCCGTTGCATTGATAAAAAGCTTCCGTACAGAAAGAGTTACGTATTTTGCTACTTCTTTGCATTATAATTAGTCTCCTCTTAGGTTATCATTACTTTTGCTTTTCGGTGGTTGTGGTTATGGAAGGCCCCGGTATCACAGCAAACGAATTAAAAATCCATAATTGCTCAACAGACTGTGCAAGTGGAATCATCTGAATCAATATCTCATCCCCCAAACAAAGAAAGGTAGCTGCAGCCCCCATCATAGCAGTCTCAGCACACGCCAAAAGGCATAAAGAGAAACCGCACCGTTGCTTTTTTTAATCCAACTGTTTAATTTCATATGTGTTTCTCATATTCTATTTTAGCTGCCCCATTTTGCTCTTCAAGTATGAAAACCTGTTCTTACTAAAGACCGTTTGGTCGATATATCGAAGCATATAGATTACACATATCAATACAGAACAAGTCTTGTGAGATATGTTCACCATCTCTTCGATGTCGATATCTGTTTACTGATCAATGTACTCCAAAATTATCTCCGCACCTTTCTCTCTCGCTTTCTCTGTGTTTGTTGTTCTCTTTCATGACTACCACAGGAAAGAGAAATGTATTATCTTCATCAGTTAACGATTTGTTTGTCGCAGCGCCAGCAGTAAACTGGTTATTCTAGCATCAACAGTGTTCATTAAACCAGGCAATGGAGATTCATTCTCGTGAACTGTCTTATCTTAAATGTCTATCATCATCATCATCATCATCATCATCATCATCATGTCACATCTCCTTTGCAGAACGTTGCTCTCATCACAGCCCGTCTGAAAGAATCTCTGTCTAACCAGAACTCCCACTTCTTCTGTTGTCATATTCAAGATCTCTTGGATGTCTTGAAACCATCTTCTTGGTTTGCTCTTGAGGCGTCGTTCAGGAACCATAGTTTAAAAAAAAAAAGTAAAAAGCTATAGGTGGCGTATAGGGAACATGATATTAGTGACCATGATTTCTGGGGTGCGCGTGGCCGTGCGGCTAAAACCACTGTTCCGCTAGCTGAAAAGCTGACGTACGGTGTTCGAAGCCCGCGGTAGACAGAGAGGATTTTTTCTACCGGGGGGTGAAATAAAAATCCGGAGTCGCACACGTCGTGGCGACTGCTTGACCAAGCGGCCTTTATCCCACTGGTTCTATCGTTGCCCCCCGACATACACCAGCAATGGTACTATGTGTCGTAAAGATAGTAGATTTCTTGGGTAATCGTGGTCGGTATTACGCCGCTTTACTATCCCTAAAAAAATCCGGTACCCATTTAAGGCTGGTTGAACCCGGAAGCTGCTTGTCTTGTGTAGTCCACTTCACCAACCACCGAACTATCGCGGCTCCCGTCCAAGAACCATGCCTTCCATTCCTGTTATGTTTTCATATTTGTCCATGACCATGACACATGTCGGGCGATGTGGTCGGTACCACATCAGCAAAACACAAGGCAGTTTCCGATATAATTGTATAAAATGTCTTTGAAAGGATCAAACAAGTATTTCGAAATATCCCACTTTGAAAGGATCAAACAAGTATTTCGAAATATCCCACTTTGAAAGGATCAAACAAGTATTTCGAAATATCCCACTTTGAAAGGATCAAACAAGTATTTCGAAATATCCCAGTTATTGAAAACGTATTTCTTATAATTCAGTCTCCGATTACTCCAGATCCAAGTTCAAATGTGGAATTATTAGATCCAGAACCATACCTACCAATCTCTAAAGTCAAGCCGACCCTCTGCCTGTCCTGCTACCGCCTCCACTTAGAAGTAAATAAACTCCTCCCTACAACCCCTTCCCCCCCCCCCCCCTTTCCGCCACCTGTAACTAGAAAATAAATTTAAAAATATATAGCAGAAATTGTCCAACTGAAGACAAGTGTGACATGAACGTTGCGAGCTGGTAGCAAAACACAAAAAACACTACAACTATAAAACAACTTTAAAGATGTAATTACTGGATTTAAAAAATAAATCGCCTATAGAATGTGATGGGGTATCAGGGAATTAGCTGTAGGATAACTGGAACTAGTTGGAACACTGAATTAACATAAAGAGGCAAGATGGGCTCGTTACGCCAATGCTATTTTGGGGAGAACACAACTAATGATGGAAAAACTATAAATCGGATTCTGCGATAATTTGAAAAAAAAAATCGTGGCACGAGTAGGGGAGAGGAAAGTATTACGTGTATAACCACAAGCTACTGTAATCAACATTAAGGCACACTCCCTATCTGCTGCCAAGAACCGAACGCCTACAGGACTGCAACAGATGCAATGAGATTAATTTTGCTAACAAATAACCCCATTAACTGTATGGTTATTATTTCCAACTCATCGAGAAGGCCCAATATTGCGACACCCCTAGGGTGGACGAGCTCAACCTTCTCCAGCAGAGCCCAGAAAATCAGGATAGCCATCGCAATCGCCAGATTTCCAGGCCATTGGTTCGTGTGAACTACGTGGCACTCATAGCAATCTGTCCACAAATATTGACGGTTACTCTTTTTCTTAGCGCTAACCCGTGATGTGGAGGTGTATGCGCTGTGTCGGCAGTTTGTATGCGTGATACCTGTCCCTTTCGGCCCGACACATCCGTCTTTGTCACGGGTAGATTTGATTAACATTTTTTGCTCGGCTATTTCTGGCCTACTCTTTTCGACTTTAAATTGAGAAGAGTTCTTTAACGCCCGCAAGTACACACGCTGTTTCTCGCCGTTTCCCGAGACGGCTACACATCGAACCTCAATACCCAGAGACTAAGCGGCCATAAAGTCCAGAGAAAACCACGGGTTCGATTGTTTACAAATGTCCGCCTCCTATGGTGGGGATAACACGTGACCTTCCTGTATATGTGCAGACGGAGAAATTAAGAAAAAAAGAAACAAATGATATAGTTAAAGCTTGACGCAATTAATCGACAACACACATTGGAACGACGTTTCGGCTCAATAGGCGTTCAGCAGGAACAACAAACACCGCACACAGAAATGTATTTAAAATAAAATGAGCCCTACATAGTTAACTTATGCTTGGACACCCGGTGTAGCTGACAAGTTAATTGGAGGGTCAAAACTCAGGTAGAAGAGTTCTAAAAATATGGGGAGAGGGGAAGATACTGTATAGGTTACCTCAACTATAACGCCACCGGCAATGTCTATACGTATATACAACCGTGCGAGCACATAGAAATGTGTATCTGAACTATCCAGTCCCTGTTAATGATTACTCAAGTTGCGTTTGGAAACAGACTGAAACAGGTGTTAATGGTCAACGACTTACAGCTGACTGTTAGCTTCAGAATGAATTAACCACAATTGATCAAAATTTGTATCCACCATTTTAGGCTGGGCCTGCAAAAAGACTTAGCCTGGCAGAGAGTCGATGAGAAAAAAACTGGAATCCGGTGTCCAAAATTGTCATGCTAAGTCGGATTAAGAATCGAAAAATAGAAGAAATAGAAGAGCAAACGACATCACATCGTATTTACGTCTTTTTTCTTTCTTTATTTTCTGACGTTTTCACTATAGCTATTAAAGGGAATAACTAGTTTTATTCGCCATCCGTCCTGAAAATGACGTTAAGTTGTCGTATATGTGTTATGGTTTATTTGCGTCTTTCGGCCGAAACCCCAACTTCAGCAATGTATTCATCTCGTTGTCTGTTGTTGTTGTCCTTGTTTTCTGAAGAAAGCCACGCTTAGGTAGAAACGTCATGATTTTGTTATGTTCCTTTTTGATAAAGCTGTCACCATACTTTGTAGGAGTGTACCTTACACCATGTATGGCCATTTCGTCTTTTCTGACGGTCTAGTGGAGGCTATTGTGTATTTTTTTTTTAGGTTTTGTTTTTGACGAACAGCTTCTCTCGTGGCTAATTCTACCAATGTTTGACAAACACCACAAATTGAACAAGTCAGGCCCACTGATCCACATGGTTTTGCATCCTTTTTCATGAGTCTTTTATCTTCTAAGTTTTGCCTTTGCACAGTCTCAAATGATGTTATACCATATCTTATACATGATCTCCATGATATGCGATCACTTACCAGATGTTCCCAGTCATGTTCATAGCAAGAGAAGTCATTCAGAGATGATTTGCAGATGTATCTCTATATACGTTACACCGCACCACTTGCAACCAGATGTATCTCTATAAACGTTACACCGCACCACTTGTAACCGGATGTATCTCTATAAACGTTACACCGCACCACTTGTAACCGGATGTATCTCTATAAACGTTACACCGCACCACTTGCAACCAGATGTATCTCTATATACGTTACACCGCACCACTTGCAACCAGATGTATCTCTATATACGTTACACCGCACCACCTGTAACCAGATGTATCTCTATATACGTTACACCGCACCACTTGTAACCAGATGTATCTCTATATACGTTACACCGCACCACTTGTAACCAGATGTATCTCTATAAACGTTACACCGCACCACTTGCAACCAGATGTATCTCTATATACGTTACACCGCACCACTTGTAACCAGATGTATCTCTATATACGTTACACCGCACCACTTGTAACCAGATGTATCTCTATATACGTTACACCGCACCACTTGTAACCGATGTATCTCTATATACGTTACACCGCACCACCTGTAACCAGATGTATCTCAGCACTGCAATTATTTGCCAGTTCCCTTCAGCAATCGATCTTTGACTTCTGAGTTGTCTTCCCTCTTCTACCCCCCCCCACTCGATTTGTCAAACTGGATAGTCTGTTTCCAGGAGGGGCATTGCTGGGAGGTGGAGCAGGGTCTTGATCAGCTGTTGTTCGCCGATCCTAACTCATGCACTCAGCTCAGTTGCTGGACAGCCGTCTTTGCCACCCTTACATTTCATTACGGTCACTTTTCTTTAAAGAACGGTAATGAGGAGAAGTATTCATCATCTTCTTCTATCCTTCCTACATTGCCATTAGCGTCGAGGGGAGATGCAATCTGCGATTCTTTGCTCTTCTGTTGGCCTCTTCTGCTGATATCCCTCCTAGTGGCTCTAGTATTCCCTGTATCCATCTCTTCATCGATCTTCATCTTAATGTGGCGTGTTCGTAGCGTTTGTTTATTGCTCTTTGAGTCACTGTTAGTTCTTTTTGTCTTGTTATGTGGCCGAACTAATTTATCTGTTGTTTCTTCATGTATTCGATGACTGGTTCAATTTCGAGTATTCATCGGCGGACGCAAAAGATGATAATACAGAAGAGAATATCGAAGCATCGTGCCAGATCATCAAAACACCGTCCAATCGTGTCCAAATGCCCAATCCACCAGCTTTGACTCACTCACAACCAGACATTTCAAGTTTTAACAAAAATCAAACCAAACACAAGCTGGAGGCATTCACAGAAACAACACTAGAGACCTACAAGATGACTATAAACCGCGATCGTTAATTTACAACATTTTTCTGCTTCACTCAACGTTATCCTAATACCACTGAGGTCAAACCAATGCATAATAAACCGAACTAGCACATGAACATGATACCCACACGATTCATTTCAAGTCCATTAACAACGTCTCTGTGCTATAAAGTGAACATGTGGCCAAAAGGTAGTGTTTTATGTTCACTGTGATTACATTTCCAGAACAAGGTTGAAGGATCGTCCAAGCCTTGTTATGTAGCAATAGAATTTTGTTTAAGATGTGTTGAGAATGCAATCTTAGACTCTCAGTACAAGCAGGCGCTATTTCATGGTGAAGATTAAAGAATGGCATGAAACAAATATTGTGCAGGAGGCGAGGTATTAAACTTCACGACACTAAGACAATATTAAACTTCACGACACTAAGCCAGTATTAAACTTCACGACACTAAGCCAATATTAAACTTCACGACACTAAGACAATATTAAACTTCACGACACTAAGCCAGTATTAAACTTCACGACACTAAGCCAGTATTAAACTTCACGACACTAAGCCAGTATTAAACTTCACGACACTAAGCCAGTATTAAACTTCACGACACTAAGCCAGTATTAAACTTCACGACACTAAACCAGTATTAAACTTCACGACACTAAGCCAATATTAAACTTCACGACACTAAGACAATATTAAACTTCACGACACTAAGCCAGTATTAAACTTCACGACACTAAGCCGGTATTAAACTTCACGACACTAAGACAATATTAAACTTCACGACACTAAGCCAGTATTAAACTTCACGGCACTAAGCCAATATTAAACTTCACGGCACTAAGCCAATATTAAACTTCACGGCACTAAGACAATATTAAACTTCACGGCACTAAGCCAATATTAAACTTCACGGCACTAAGACAATATTAAACTTCACGGCACTAAGCCAATATTAAACTTCACGACACTAAGCCAATATTAAACTTCGCGGCACTAAGCCAATATTAAACTTCACGGCACTAAGACAATATTAAACTTCACGGCACTAAGACAATATTAAACTTCACGGCACTAAGCCAATATTAAACTTCACGGCACTAAGACAATATTAAACTTCACGGCAGTAAGCCAGTATTAAACTTCACGGCACTAAGACAATATTAAACTTCACGACACTAAGCCAGTATTAAACTTCACGGCAGTAAGCCAGTATTAAACTTCACGACACTAAGCCAGTATTAAACTTCACGACACTAAGCCAGTATTAAACTTCACGGCACTAAGCCAATATTAAACTTCCCGACACTAAGCCAGTATTAAACTTCACGGCACTAAGCCAATATTAAACTTCACGACACTAAGCCAGTATTAAACTTCACGGCACTAAGCCAGTATTAAACTTCCCGACACTAAGCCAGTATTAAACTTCACGGCACTAAGCCAATATTAAACTTCACGGCACTAAGCCAATATTAAACTTCACGGCACTAAGCCAATATTAAACTTCACGGCACTAAGCCAGTATTAAACTTCACGGCACTAAGCCAATATTAAACTTCACGGCACTAAGCCAGTATTAAACTTCACGGCACTAAGCCAGTATTAAACTTCACGGCACTAAGCCAATATTAAACTTCACGGCACTAAGCCAGTATTAAACTTCACGGCACTAAGCCGATATTAAACTTCACGGCACTAAGCCAATATTAAACTTCACGGCACTAAGCCAATATTAAACTTCACGGCACTAAGCCAGTATTAAACTTCACGGCACTAAGCCAATATTAAACTTCACGGCACTAAGCCAGTATTAAACTTCACGGCACTAAGCCAGTATTAAACTTCACGGCACTAAGCCAGTATTAAACTTCACGGCACTAAGCCAGTATTAAACTTCACGGCACTAAGCCAGTATTAAACTTCACGGCAGTAAGCCAGTATTAAACTTCACGGCACTAAGCCAGTATTAAACTTCACGGCACTAAGCCAGTATTAAACTTCACGGCACTAAGCCAGTATTAAACTTCACGGCACTAAGCCAGTATTAAACTTCACGGCACTAAGCCAGTATTAAACTTCACAGTACCAAATTTTGAAGTGAAGCGTCAGCGCTCCTTCCCGCTGTTGTTACTTATCCCTTGCTTCATATAGGTAGAGTGGAGAGCATTAGATTATTACTGAACCAGCATTCACTGCATTGCATGCTAAACGTACTAACCGACAGTTGGCTATTTTATAGAGGTTCAAATATTCGTGAAAACGAAGCATGTCTTCTTCGTAGGCCTCCAGACCTCAATATAAATAAGTTCGAAGAAAGTATTCGTTAGCTCACGATACAGCTAAACGTATTCGTTAGTGACATCACCGTATAGCTTGTCCCGGTAGGGTACCGGTGATGGCCACAAAGAGCCTTGTCTGTTCATCATTTGTTGGAAACAAAGCATTAAGCAAACACAATTGTGGATCAGAAATAGTGCATTAACACAAAACTAGACCTAAGTAATGTCATTAAATCAGACAATCACCACCTGACTCCAATCATATATTTTTTAGTCGAGTCCTTATATTCCCTTTAATCTGGGAACTCCCTACTAAAGAGACACGTTATATTCTAGAAGATAATGAAATTCTAAGGAAAACTCCAAAAAGCAGACAAATATAATAATGATGTCAGTATAAGGATATATAATCTTTATATAATCTATTATGACAAAGCCATGCACCTCAGACATATCCACGGACGCCATGGATATTCAAGATAATGACACATCGTCTAACTATATAGGAAAGTTTTTTTAAAAAAGCACACAAAATGATAACGGGACGATAGTATCGAAATGTCTATCAATGCCGCAGGTTTTTTTTTTTAAATAACTTTCAAATACTAAATATTGTAAAACACAAATAGCATCTATTTCTTGACCATGTCAGATTTATATCTGTAGTGAGATGCGGGTGTAAATTTTGCGTGAATACCACTTTTTCTTACCTGCAGAAGTGTGTTCAGATGTCCCTCGCCATACAAGCAGATATTCTCCAACTTCAAGGGTACTCTCATATTTTATCGTCCATGAGTTTTGATGTTTCACGTTGAAAGCCACATGACCTCCTGATTTTAGTCGATATAAGAAAGGGCCAGACATCGGATCACTCATCGACTGAGGTGGTGTGGTGGTGGGGGGAAGGGGCGGTGATAAGGCTACGAAGTAACTACAGGTTCGATTCTGGACAAATCCCCACTGCCTCTGATGTGAATCGAACCCGGTGACCATTTTCTCCACATGTCGTCTTAATACCCGACCATTCCTCCTCCCCCTCCCACCCTTTCTTTTGTCATAATTGTGCAGCAGCAGAGGTTGATTTCATATTTTATGACTTCATTTGTTTACCGATCAATATTCTATGGTCACAAGAGTCAGCAACTATGCATCACTATGAATATTTCAACATTAAATACAAACCATCAGGAAGCACAGACAAAGAGGAAGACCAAGTTATTCTTGGAGAAGGCAGATTTTTTTTCTCGTTCGCCAGCTTTTACCTCTAACGAAGTCCCTGGAGACTAAGAACTGAATTCTGCGTGTGATTCCGTTTTTCCCTGGCAGCCGCGTGCACAGGGGGTCCCTCGTCGCACAGGCAGATAACTCCGTCTTCGGAGGTACTCATACATTTTTCGTCCATGAGTAATTGACGCTTCAAGCCGGGCCTCGCTGCTGAGACCAGGGGTGGTTGCTGCTGAGACCAGGGGTGGTTGCCGCTGAGACTAGGGGTGGTTGCCGCTGAGACCAGGGGTGGTTGCTGCTGAGACCAGGGGTGGTTGCTGCTGAGACCAGGGGTGGTTGCTGCTGAGACCAGGGGTGGTTGCTGCTGAGACCAGGGGTGGTTGCCGCTGAGACCAGGGGTGGTTGCCGCTGAGACCAGGGGTGGTTGCTGCTGAGACCAGGGTGGTTGCCGCTGAGACCAGGGGTGGTTGCCGCTAAGACCAGGGGTGGTTGCCGCTGAGACCAGGGGTGGTTGCTGCTAAGACCAGGGGTGGTTGCCGCTGAGACCAGGGGTGGTTGCTGCTAAGACCAGGGGTGGTTGCCGCTGAGACCAGGGGTGGTTGCCGCTGAGACCAGGGGTGGTTGCCGCTGAGAACAGGGTGGTTGCTGCTGAGACCAGGGGTGGTTGCCGCTGAGACCAGGGGTGGTTGCTGCTAAGACCAGGGGTGGTTGCCGCTGAGACCAGGGTGGTTGCTGCTAAGACCAGGGGTGGTTGCCGCTGAGAACAGGGGTGGTTGCTGCTAAGACCAGGGGTGGTTGCCGCTGAGACCAGGGGTGGTTGCCGCAGAGAGAAATCATAAATACAAATCCAAACTGGTGCAACCAGGATTTGAACCCACAACCCCTCTGTCTCAAGGCCAACCAGTCCCCTGATAATACAGATGGAAGCAGAGGTAAAGATGGCGGGGAAGACATGGAATGATCTTAAAAGAATGGCAAGAAACAGAACGGCTTGGAAAGTGTTTGTTGAAGACCTAAGCTCCACAGGAGCTGAAAAGGTAGAATTAGAGGAAGATCAGGAAGCATTAAATGAACGCACAACAAACTAAAAAGATAAGAATTGTATCTTCTTCTTCGTCTTCTTCTACCTTTTCAGCTCCCTCTGGAGCTTAGATCTTCAACAAACACTTTCCAAGCCGTTCTGTTTCTTGCAATTCTTTTATGATCATTCCATGTCTTCCCGCCATCTTTACCTCTGTTTCTATCTGTCTTCTCCAAGAATTCCTTGGTCTTCCTCTTTGTCTTTTCCCTGGGGATTCCAAAAAAGGGCCTGTTGTGTAATACTCTCAGTTGGCTTCCGCAGTGTGTGTCCTATCGAGCGCCATCGTCTTCGCTGTATCTCTTTATCCACTGGTATTTGACTGGTACATTTCCATAATTCTATGTTAGTGATTTTGTCCTGCCATTTCCATCATTTTATTCTGCGTAAGCATCCTTTAATGAAAGTCTGTATCTTCGTGATTGTCAATTATGTTGCTCTCCATGTTTCACAGCATTATAATAGGACCGACTTAACATTTGAGTTGAACATTTTTTAAATTTTTTTTTAACATTTTTTTTATTTTTTTATTTAACCTAATTTCTTTGGATTTCCATATGTTTCCCAGTGCAATGAAAGCTCCTCGTGCTTTTGATATCCTTATTTTGGTATCATTTTCTGTTCCTCCCGCTGTATCTATATTACTGCCAAGATATAAGTAAGATTGTACGTCTAGTAGAGGTATTTCTCCTAGTTTTATTTGGTTATTGCCAACTACATTAATTCTCATAATGTTGGTCTTATCTCTATTATTCTTCAGTCCTAGCTGTTGTGATCTCTCATCAAGTATGCTCATTTTATCCTGCATCTGTTGATGGCTGTGTCATAGGAGAGCTATGTCATCAGCAAAGTCTAAATCATCAAGTTGTTTGGTCAAGAATTGTATACCCTATAGCAAATCAAGACAAAGGATGCACACTAAATAAATGTACAATGTTGGCAACGTCACTTTATATATACATACATACACACTAGCGTTATAGCCATGCTTGTTACTGAATGTAAGTGGTTAAGTCCATGTCGACTGCATTTAAATCTCCTTAGATTAAATATATTGGCGATCCCATCCAGTAGTTCATCTTCATCCCAACGTTGTGCTACCAATGCCAGACCTGGACCCTAGATGCAAGAACAATAAGAAAAATAACCTCTACAGAGATGAAATGTGTTAGACGAATGACAGGAAACAGTCTGAGAGATAAGATCAGAAATGAAGAACTGAGAAAAAAGCTAGGAATAGCCCCCGCCATAGAATATATAAGGAAACAACAGATAAAATGGTTTGGCCACGTGACAAGGCAGAAAGAACAAAACACAACGAGCCTTCAACAAACGTAGTGAGAACACCAGACCCAAGGGTCGACCACGTAAACGATGGGTCGATGGAATATTAGAAGCACTAGGAAACATAACAGCAGCAGAGGCGAACAGAAGAGCAAAAGACCGCAAATTATATCTTCCCTCGACGCTGAAAGGCAGATGAGGAAGGAAAGAAGAAGAAGATCCAGTAGTTAGTGTCGAGGTAAGGGGTGATGTTATGAAAATATAAAAACGCGAAAAAAAAATAAAAGGAAAAATGCATTATTAAAAGAATAATACCTAATTCGACACATACATGCTGAATCTAAACTTCTAATTCATTCTTCACATATTTAATCCATTAACCTGATTCGTTCCCTGCCAAGAATATATAGAACAACAACAACTTAAATGGTTCGGCCACCTGGTCAGAATGAATCCTCACCAATCACCATCAAGGGCGTTCTTCTCGAGAATGCATGGGAAAAGACCAAGAGGAAGACCCAGAAGAAGATGGATAGATGCAGTGACAGAGACATGTAACAACAAAGGAAAATCACTAATTCAGACAATTCGAGCAGCACAAGAACGACAAATGATATAAATCACGACGCCTTTTAGGTATCAGTGAAAGAGAAAAGAAGAAAAGAACCTGATTCGTTCATATCTTCAAACAAAACATTTAATCCATTAACCCAATTCGTTCATCATATCATGAAACAAAACACTTAATCCACACACCACATCTAATTCCACACAAGAGCGAAAGCGCATGTCAACTCCAGGGCTGTGACTCATAACTGACAGTTAGTGTCAGTATCAGTGAATCAGATGTATCCAGAATCTACTAAAACTTCCGTCAGTTCCATTTTGGCGAAGTGACCGAGAGGGAAGACAACTACGTACTAAAAGAAAACGTAATGCTGAAATCGGATGCTTGGGCCAAAACGACCAAATAACGCAGTTTACTGTAAAACTACAACACAACACGTCTACTTCCACTTAACGTTCTTTTCAAAGCGGCAATGAGAAGTGGCCATCGAGCGAAAACAGAAGAAGAATTTTAAAACATTAAATACTTGAATTAAAAAAGTTAAGTTAAATTAAAATTTCGTTCGTATAAACACAAAGTAATTAATTTTAGTTAATACAAAACTCAACCCCGGAAAAGGTGAGCACCTTGTGTACGACAAGCAGTAATTACTTTTTGTGTAGAACTGATTAAGTAATTAATTACGAAAAGGGGAAATGTTGAGGAAAAGGAATACTATAATGCAAGGAATCGTAACTGTCTGTGGCCAGCAGGGGAAAAAAATGACATCAATTTAGTATTACATGATGCGGTAATTATTGTATTTATGCTTGTGTGTGTGTAGGAGGGGGGAGGGTAATACTAAAATAAGAAATATTTGAACGTACGAAAGTGAATAATGTCAATTTCAATAAAGTAACAACAAAAAACCGAGAGAAGAATACGAAACTATATAATATTTAATTAATGGCAGTATTACAGTGCAGTAATTTAACTTGAGATAAGGTAATTGCAACTATTATCTGTTAGCTATCAATGTATACTTAGACTAATAAAGGTAAATAATCCAAACGATCATTTAAAGGAATAAACATTTAAAATATGAACGCATGAAATTATGTGGGTGGTCATTTTAAATCAACTCAAAATTACATTATCAAAGCCACTGACATATCAGTAAAAAAAAAAAACAATAGTTTTCCCAAATATAATTATTTATACATTCATCTTTCATTGGTCGGAAATGTAAGTAGCGAATTAACTAAATGCGGTCAGTCACTCTTAGCTATCTGACAGCAGGGTATGTAAACTACAGCTGATCAAGACCCTGCCTCCATGTGGTGGTCATGGATACGGCTAAATCATTCTGGTCACGTGAACACGGATAGAAGAAGTAAAGCTAATTGAGTAGCACACAAAATAATGTACAGATGTGCTGGAAGAGATCAAGCAATTATCCTATTTTATGGCGGACAGAGAAGAAGAACAATAACTCGGAGACTACCAACAACTAATACGGTTTCTTCCCCTCCTTCCTTTCCATTCACCCGGCAACTAAAGTCGATCGTCTTTATAAGGTTTGTAGCAAATCTGTTATATTCGCGCTATCCAGACCAACGCCTCCGACACCAATGTTTTTGAGTCCCAGACTGCCTTCCCTTTTCATAGCTATTCACTTGGCCAGACCATACTGGTTTCTTTACTAAGGGCACCGCGAGTAGGTGGAGTGAGGTCTGGAAAGTTATGATTCACCTATGCTGGCGCTAGGAGTCAGCTATAAGTCACTGAAGGCCTTGTTTTCAACCCTGGTGCTGATTTTCGCCACCAAGAAATATATACTATATATAAATTAAATTATGAAATATGTTACACGCGTCCCAGACAAATAATGTGTTCATTTTGTATGTGAACGTGAAATATATTTTTCAAAACGTTTTAATCAAAAATAAGTCCATCTAGTCCTCTTTCCAATACTGTATAATGGACGCCAACGATGCCGGTTAGTTGATTTTTCTTCTCTGTTTCCTCGATATATAACTTTTCTGCGTCGCGTCTTCACATATGGCACAAACATTAACTTACAGGATTCTGATACAAAGGCAATCTGTCACTCTCTGCGCAGGCTAAGCTGTCAGATCTTATTCCTTCCGTCTCTTTGCTCATCTCAGCTCATATTATGACCATATTCCACTTTAACACCTTGCGTCAGTTGCTGGTGTCCGCCTGTTTAAGTTCAGTTTGCTTTGGTTCTTAAACGGGAACAGCCGGAAACCAGTAGGCAACAATTAAGCTGTCAGCTTACACAATAGGGGCTTATGAGAAGGCCTTTAGGACAATTGATGCACGCGCCGAGCCTTGGTGAGCGACACAGGAGCGCGTGAGCTTCCGCGGAAGTCTGCACTAATCTGGCAACTCAATGGCAGGGTTGTCAAGCAGAAATCCTGGACTCGCAAAATATGTGTAAGTAGAGTGGGACAGCAGTTAAAGTTGAGAAGTAGGAGATAGACAAGAGTTGCAGTTGACGCCGCGTGACAAAGTGGCTGGTATATTCTCATCTACTGACGGACCAGCTGGTCTGGGATCAATACACAACAACCGCCCCCCCCTTCCTTTCCACCAGAAATATACTCTGTAAATGTTAAACACACACACACATATATATATATATATATATATATATATATATATATATATATATATATCATCATGTCACATACCGGTTGATGTAGGTGATCATGTCCTTCCACAATTATCTATCCACAGCGCATCGTATCCAATGTGTTGTTGACTGTTTTCCGTGCCCTGACACCAAGTTACCTATAACTATATACTATAATTATTATATAAAGTATCGTATAATTTGTACTATATTTTTTCACCGACCTTAAGATTGTATAACATTTAAGTACAAAGGTAGTCTGAATTTTGCACAAATCGTTTTTTGTTATATAATTTTGGAAAAATAGTTCGTTCGTTCGTTCGCTTTCGTCAGCTTTGACCTCTGACGAAGTCCCATCCACTCAATTTTATGGGACTGAATTTTGCGTGTAAAGTCTGTTTTATCCCATTACAGGATGCCCCTCGCCATGCAGGCAGATTTACTCCGACTTCAGAGGTGGAAAAATAGTAAACCGCGTGCTTATTAGATTGCACTGTAAATTATGTTAATTTTCTAACAAACCTCTCAGTGGATTGCGTCTTACAAGTTACGGTTCAGTGAGTGCGAGATGGTGCTAAGATTGTGTGGAGAGCACATGAAATTTGCCTTTTTAGATAGACACTGAGTTGATTACAACAAATGTAGGTATTGTAAAATCCTAAAATTTAGGACAACCAAGATAATAATATGTTTACATACCCTAAAATAGCAAAAATGTTCACCAAACTGTTTCCGAGATAATTAATAACTCTGTGACCATGAATTTCTGAACGAACTATAGTATCTTCTTTGTCGTCAGCGATCTCTCTCTCTCTCCTCTGTAATTTGCTAGTTGTAACCAAGTATTCCAACTTTCCTCTTCTCGTGATGTGCCCGAAAATGGTCGATTGTTTCTTTCATGTTTTTTATTAGCTCTCTTTTTGTGTTGGTTTTTTGAGAATTTCGTCGTTCGAAAATCTTGTTAGCTGTCCGTGGAACTCTCAACATTCCTAAGAGACATCTAATTTCTGTATAAATGGACTAAACTATTTCATGGGGTGGTGTTATAACTGTGGTGATTTTTTTTCTTAACTAACCGAAAAAGCGTCGAGTACATTTATGCCTCGGAAAATTAGGTACCAGACATTTGCAGTGAGAAAGCTGGTCTGCTTGGAATTTCATTGCTACTACCAGCTGAATAAGAAAAGAACAAGTAACAATTTGTAGACTCCAAACAGACTGGAATGCCACTTTTCAACAACCTAAGGATACGAACCTCTGATGAATGTGATTGGGGCACAGGCAAAATGACTGCTGAACATCTGCTATAATCATGCTCAACATGACAAAACAGAGAAGGCTCTTGTGGCCATTGCCGATACAAGCTGTATGGAGATGTTACCAGTCTTGAACTGACGAATGTTTTCTTTGAACGTAACAGTGGCGTCTAAAGCTATGCACAGTAAGAAGAAGAATATAATTATCCCATCATTTATAGATGTGCTGTCGACATGACAAGATGCACCACAGAAATGAGAAGCAGAATAGCTCAGGCCAAAATAGCATTTCAGAAAATGAAAATTATCATATGCAACAAATATACGACAATAGAAGTGAGAAAGAGGAGTTCATCGGTGCTATATAGAACCAATTCTGACCTATAAAGCGAATCATGGACAAACAAATGAAAAGACGATTAGAGGCCACAGAGATGGGATTTCTCAGAAGAATGTTGAAAGTTCCCTGGACAGCTTAAAAAACCAATGAGGAAATTCTCAAAGAGGTCAACACAAAAAGGGAGCTCCTAAAAAACATCAGAAAGAAGCAATCAACATTTTTTGGGCACATCATGAGAAGAGTAAAGTTGGAATACTTGGTTACAACTGGAAAAATAATAGGAAACAGAGATCGCGGACGACAAAGAGAGAAAATACTGGATATCTTGGTGTCATGGCATGGAAAACAGTCAACAACAGAACTGAAATGATGCACTGTAGATAGAAGATTGTGGAAGGACATGATCGCCTACGCCAAGTGGTATGGCACATGATGATGATGATATTTATATGTGTGCCTATCTCCATTTTACAACGAAACTGAAACAACGAAAGTTAAAGACTACATTCTTGTACTTCATACTGGAAAGTACGACCGATTTTAGACTCCATTTCATTTTACAATTGAATCTATGTCTTATCAACATTCATATTCAAATGGGAATGCAAAGCATGAACAAATACCTTCTTATAATTATGTATTGAATATGGCCGTGTTTAGCATATCATAAAGCATAAGAACAGATAAACGTAATAGTGTAAGTGATGAGGACAGATCCATCGTTACAACATTCTGCCACAAGATAGAGTTACAAGTTAAAAAAAAAAAAAAAAAAATTCTGAATGAAGAAGCAATTAAACCGTGTACCATCAAAGATGTGCAAATTAAAAGAAATTCAATTCACCTGAAATATATATTTTTTTCCAGACAAAGCAACGTATTTAAGCAACAAATTGAAATTTAAGGAGTGATATTTTACTATCATTGCGCGTTTTAAAACTGTTGATATTTTTTAGCAGCAAGGAGAAATTTAAAAATTGTTAATCGTAACTAACATTGGTAAATAATAGTGGTAGGTTCTTACGTAGTCTAGTTGACTATGGATTTTGCAAAGCCCACAGAAATGTTTTTTTTTTTCCTTATCTTTCGCCGCGTATTCTCTTTTTCTTAAGCAAGACTTGGTAAATAAGTTCGTTTTATGTCAAGGTACTAATTAAAAGTGAAAGCTCAGATTGATATTTATATAATAAATAGAACATTAAATCCAGGTCATATTTTGTTATGATCACAACATTGATCGAGAAGGGGATACAAAAAAATTAGAATCAGAATGGCTAAAGCAGCAATGTCTTTCAGAAGCCTTGAAAAGTAGTGGAAATCAAAACTCATCAGCACAAACACAAAACTTAGACTATTCAAATAAAATGTACTATCAACCCTTACGTATGCGCGTGAAAGCTGGAAAACAACAAGGGATATAGAAACAAAGTTTAACGCATTCGAAAATAAATGTTTAAGGAAAATACTTGGTATAGCGTGGAACGAATTCAAAACAAACGAGGAAATTAGAGAAATCACCAATCAACTACTATATCTTCAGTAATAAAGAAAAGACGATGGTCATATGTTGGACATGTGATGAGGAGAGATAATAACCGAATAGCAAAGCAAGCCCTCATGTGGGAAACAACAGGTAAGAGAAAAAGAGGAAGACCCAGAGAGACACTGAGAAGAACATTGATGAGAGAGGCAAGAGTAGCAGGAATCGGCTCCCTCAATGAGATAGAGCTGCTTGCACAGAACAGAGACAAGTGGCGAGATTTGATAAAATATATTTAAAAAGAATTGAAAACTGTTAGAACAAAAATTTAGATAAGAGAAGGAGTATCTTGGTCTACGCCCGATGGGCTGGCTACGGCTCGAAAGGTCAATAGATATTTTGTTAATATAACATTAGGTCTGGTTGATTCCAGTCAATAAAAATAAAGAGGCCATGTTAATATTTCAGCCACAATGGTAATAACAGCAAATTCAGTTCGTTTAATATTCAGTAATTATGAAAAATTTCCTACATTTTAATATTTAGGTAAATCTGATAAATTCGGTCCTGTTAATATAATATTAACTATATAAATTATGTAACTATGACAAATTAGGACCTTCCAATATTTCAATAACAATGATAAGAAACGATAATACTTAGTTATGTGTTAATATTGACTATGTAAAAAAAAAAACTATGGTAAATATATAGTGACAATAATACTTATGTAAAAATGACAAATATATAGAAACGATAATACTTAGGTAACAATGACAAATATATAGAAACGATAATACTTATGTAACAATGACAAAATCAACTCCTGTAATATTTAAGTAACAGCGAGAAATCAAGCCCTGTAATATTTAAGTAACAGCGAGAAATCAAGGCCTGTAATATTTAAGTAACAGCGAGAAATCAAGGCCTGTAATAATATTTAAGTAACAGCGAGAAATCAAGGCCTGTAATATATTTAAGTACAGCGAGAAATCAAGCCTGTAATATTTAAGTAACAGCGAGAAATCAAGCCCTGTAATAATATTTAAGTAACAGCGAGAAATCAAGGCCTGTAATATATTAAGTAACAGCGAGAAATCAAGCCTGTAATATTTAAGTAAAGCGAGAAATCAAGGCCTGTAATATTTAAGTACAGCGAGAAATCAAGCCTGTAATATTTAAGTAACAGCGAGAAATCAAGGCCTGTAATAATTTAAGTAACAGCGAGAAATCAAGGCCTGTAATAATATTTAAGTAACAGCGAGAAATCAAGGCCTGTAATATTTAAGTAACAGCGAGAAATCAAGCCCTGTAAAAATATTTAAGTTACAGCGAGAAATCAAGGCTGTAAGATTTAATTACAGCGAGAAATCAAGCCCTGTAATAATATTTAATTTACAGCGAGAAATCAAGCCCTGTAATATTTAAGTAACAGCGAGAAATCAAGCCCGGTTCATATTTAAATAACAACGGGAATGTGGCAACAACAAAAATCTTTAGGATACAATATTTTTTTAACCAAATGACAGTTTCACTTTTCTCTTGAGCCCTACAGTTTCTCTGTTCTAATGACAGCTAGTCGAACAGGTGGCTAGCTGGCTACTGTAACTGTTAGACAAAGACTACGTTAGCCCATATCTCATTAGAATATCAAATGTTTATTGTTAGACAACTCAACAAACCCACATTATTTCCATTACAAATGCGCCATTATCGAGAATTGAAATGTTTACAAAGCCGAATATTTTAAGAGAGCGGAAATGATGACGGCTGGGACGACAGTGGCGTGCCTAGTCTTCAAAGCTGCTAGTAAATGTGTGATTAAATAAGAAGCAAAGATGAAGTTGTTAAAGTCTGCCGCTGTTTCCTGCATATTAAGCAAGAGACCACATGTTCATTAGCGTCTCATGCCAATATATATATACTCACTCCATTAACCCATGTCACAGATATCCATTATTTTGGTTGTAGCCATTTAAATATTGAGCGCCGGTCGACCGTTGGGGTTAAGATACTCGCCTCTCAATCAAAAGGTACCTTGTTCCAACCACATTTTGCGTCATTTTTGTCGATCTCTTCTTATTCTTCGCGTCCCCCCCCCCCCCCCCCAAAACCCGTTCAGTGGGCGTGTATCGCTAGTTTAAGGCAAGCTGAATTTCTGCACCTATCAGCCCAAAACTTCAGCATGAGTTGATTTCTCATTTTTAAATGTTTGCACGGAGGGCGGCTATTTTTGGCCTACACTTTTGATTGTCACCTTCCATGGGTTCTTTAATGTGCGCGGAGAACACTGTGGACATCCTATTATTTACCATTATCCGACAGGTCTAGACACCGTGTTCCACTACCAGGGGAAGGTAATGCCGCAATGAAACAACGAATTCCAAAAGACACGAAAAACAAATTTCTACCGCCGTAAGTGGGATTGGAACCCGGGATCTTCCTGTCCAGAGGCCGTCGTATTAACTCAACGCCACCCAGTCTTACCACTGATCCCTACCTAACCGGAAACGAACGACCGAAAGAGGTGCGATCTAGATTGGACGATACGCACGTTAGATAACTCTTGGCAGTTGAAAATCGAAAGGATTTGACCATTCGCCGATGCCAAATTTCAAGAACAAAAATAACATGAACATTATTACCATCTTTAAAACAACCGGCCGATAATTCTGAAAATGAAAATACTTCTGGGGTGGAGAGGATACCAGGTAGTGTTAAACACCAGAGCTTGGGGGGGGGGGGGGGGGGGGGGAGAGAGAAATCGGTAGACTAGTTGGAAAAACCACCCGATTGGGCTACCGACGTTCGGACAACCCGTGTTCGATTCCCGCTGGAAGCAGTGTGAGTTGTACTTGTGGTTGGATAAAATTAACCCCGCGGTCGACCCAGCCGCTGGCAGAAATAGGTACCAGGTAGTACTCTGAGAAGGTGAGGAATGCCGTCTCGCATTGTGAGTTTCGATGCTTGAAGAGACACTATCCAGAAGTATCCGAACACTTCTGGATAGGCGGCCGAGCACATATCGGTGAAAATTCGCGTGCTAAGATGCCTGTTCAAGTCTCGTACTTGACCTTTACCGGAGCTTCAGGGATCTACAATACACTCAGATGTTGTCATGGTGGACAGTGAAGTGACATGGGCTGCGTAAAGTGGTGGTGGTCGTAACGTAAGGGCACAGCTGTAACATAAATACTCAGCTTAGAGCCTGACGTGTGTATCTTCATCAACATTAAACAAAGGAGTTCTACAACTGCATCGCTTCAAACTCCAGGTCATCGCCCAACTCTGCTCTGTGATGAACAACGATCTCTCCCTAGCGAAGCAGCCCCTTTCGCAGATTCATCAATCTTATCAGTGTCGCATCAATGAATAAATAGGAGCAGCAACTTCTACAACGACTATATGCTAAAGTTCTATAAACCAACAGTCATTCAGAATATCAATTTATCACATTAAAAAAAGCTTTGGGTGGTACCAAAAATGCAGCAAAAATTGAAAAATCAGTATAGATAAGTACATGAATATAACAGTAGCAGATTTCTTTTGTTTGTAATAAAAGGTCAAGGTTTAGAAATGCATCAAAATATGAGGTTGCAGGGAAGCTGATTATAAAGCAGAACTGATTTTTTTTTAATAGAAAAAATGGTAAGGCTACAGCTTTCCGTGAGTGATGGACATCATTCGATTCTGTGTTGTCCAACTTGTAAATATATCATTTATTTTAATCTTTTTTTTTCTTTTGTTTCTATGAAGATTCGATAACTTATCTCATAGGAAACTACTGCGCAGGACCACATATGGACCAGCTTGTAAACATAACGAGGTGGCGGCAAGAGTAGCAGAAAGATAAAAACAAGATAAGAAGAGTAAAAGAAATATAATAAAACTAAAGAACGAGATGTTGACAAGATTATAAAATAAAAAAGTCAAGTTTTGAAAAAAAAAATACTAAAGTTAATGGGAAGTGAGGACAAGATTATAGAACTAAAGAATGAGAAAAGGACAAGAACGTAAAACTAAAGAATGAGATGAGGACATGATTGTAAAACTAAAGAATGAGAAGAGGACAAGATTGTAAAACTAAAGAATGAGATGAGGACATGATTGTAAAACTAAAGAATGAGATGAGGACATGATTGTAAAACTAAAGAATGAGATGAGGACATGATTGTAAAACTAAAGAATGAGATGAGGACAAGATTGTAAAACTAAAGAATGAGATGAGGACAAGATTGTAAAACTAAAGAATGAGATGATGACAAGATTGTAAACTAAAGAATGAGATGAGGACAAGATTGTAAAACTAAAGAATGAGATGAGGACAAGATTGTAAAACTAAAGAATGAGATGAGGACATGATTGTAGAACTAAAGAATGAGATGAGGACAAGATTGTAAAACTAAAGAATGAGATAAGGACAAGATTGTAAAACTAAAGATGAGAGGAGGACAAGATTGTAAAACTAAAGAATGAGATGAGGACATGATTGTAAAACTAAAGAATGAGATGAGGACATGATTGTAAAACTAAAGAATGAGATGAGGACATGATTGTAAAACTAAAGAATGAGATGAGGACATGATTGTAAAACTAAAGATGAGATGAGGACAAGATTGTAAAACTAAAGAATGAGATGAGGACAAGATTGTAAAACTAAAGAATGAGATGAGGACAAGATTGTAAAACTAAAGAATGAGATGAGGACAAGATTGTAAACTAAAGAATGAGATGAGGACATGATTGTAAAACTAAAGAATGAGATGAGACAAGATTGTAAAACTAAGAATGAGATGAGGACAAGATTATAGAACTTAAAGTGAAGTAGGGACAAGATTAGAGAACTTAAGAGCAAGGTAGTGACAAGATTATAGAACTTAAGAGCGAGGTAGGGACAAGATTAGAGAACTTAAGAGTGTGGTAGGGACAATATTATAGAACAGTGAGGTAGGACAAGATTATAAACAGTGAGGTGGGACAAGATTATAGAACATAAGAGTGAGGTAGGGACAAGATTATAGAACATAAGAGTGAGGTAGGGACAAGATTATAGAACTTAAGAGTGAGGTAGGGACAAGATTATAGAACATAAGAGTGAGGTAGGGACAAGATTATAGAACTTAAGAGTGAGGTAGGGACAAGATTATAGAACATAAGAGTGGGGTAGGGACAAGATTATAGAACAGTGAGGTAGGGACAAAATTATAGAACAGTGAGGTAGGGACAAGATTATAGAACATAAGAGTGAGGTAGGGACAAGATTATAGAACTTAAGAGTGAGGTAGGGATAAGATTATAGAGCATAGAAGCAAGTAGGGACAAGATTATAGAACTTAAGAGTGAGGAAGGGACAAGATTATAGAACTTAAGAGTGTGGTAGGGACAAGATTATAGAACTTAAGAGTGTGGTAGGGACAAGATTATAGAACAGTGGGGTAGGGACAAAATTAGAGACAGTGAGGTAGGGACAAGATTATAGAACATAAGAGTGAGGTAGGGACAAGATTATAGAACTTAAGAGTGAGGAAGGGACAAGATTATAGAATAAGAGTGAAGTAGGGACAAGATTATAGAACTTAAGAGTGAGGTAGGGACAAGATTATAGAACATAAGAGTGGGGAAGTGACAAGATTATAGAACATAAGAGTGAGGTAGGGACAAGATTATAGAACATAAGAGTGAGGTAGGGACAAGATTATAGAACTTTAGAGTGAGATAGGGACAAGATTATAGAACATAAGAGTGAGGTAGGGACAAGATTATAGAACATAAGAGTGAGGTAGGGACAAGATTATAGAACTTAAGAGTGAGATAGGGACAAGATTATAGAACTTAAAACAAGACAGGGAAAGGGTTACAGAAATATATATAGTGATATTAGAACAAGGTTACATCCCTTAAAAGTGAGATGACAATAAGATTATAAAACTACACAGTGAGGTGAGAACAAGATTATAGAAGGATGAGATGAGGAAAAAAATATAGAAGTAGAGAGTGAGATGAGGACAAAATTATAGAAGAAAGAGTGAGATGAGGACAAAATTATAGAAGAAAGTGGACAAAATTTATAGAAGAAAGAGTGAGATGAGGACAAAATTATAGAAGAAAGAGTGAGATGAGGACAAAATTACAGAAGAGAGAGATGAGGACAAAATTATAGAAGAGTGAGATGAGGACAAAATTACAGAAGAGTGAGATGAGGACAAAAATACAGAAGAGTGAGATGAGGACAAAAATATAGAAGTAAAGTGAGATAAGGAAAAAAGTATAGAAGTAAAGTGTGAGATGAGGCTGAACGTGACTGTAAAACAAAAGGGAGGGTGAAGTCATGATATCAACACTAAAAATAAATAGACAAACAAAAACTTAATTTAATGCCACCAGGATGATACTGTGGTTAAAAACAGTTCAACAATTTATTTAAATGTACACTCTATTCCACCATAAAATTAAGATCAGATTAGGGCCATATTAATATCAATCAGGAAACTGACATCAAAAAGGTTGACTTGACATTTCCTACATTTTTTGTTATTGTTCTCAAATCTGAATTGAAAAAAAAAAAAAAGACAACGAATTATAGCAGTTTCCTGGTTTTATTATTTTCTCCACTGTTCCTGTAACATTTGTTCCAAAATTCTCCTTAATAGTTCCTCTAATATCATCCATATAGTTCCTACAGCAGATCTCTAGTATTATTCTTATATTGTACACAGTAGTTTCAATATTTATATATCTCTGTTAGATGTTTTTTCTGATTTACAAACACTAGATCACATAATGTGATATACTGTATCTCAGTAGTCCCTTTAACACACACTATGTTCAGAGAGCATGATGATAACCTACAAATAACTCAATAACTGTTGAAAAATGTCTCAAGATCGTAAATTTGGTGCCCACTTTCACACCATGACTAAAGCACTTTATTTTAAAGTCTCATTTGTGGTACATCTCATTAACAATATTAAACCTTTTGATTTTCTAATTAAAAAATATTAGAATGTTGCTTGTTGCAATGGAAGATTTTTTTCATCAGAATTATTTGACAATTAAAGAACTTAGAAAGAAAGAAAGAAAGAAAGAAAGAAAGAGTATATCATCACAATAGATTCTAATTAAAGAACTGTACCAATTGAATATGGGGAGCCGCGATAGCTCAGTGGTTAGTGAACTGGACTACCACGGACAAGGGGTAGGGTTCGATCCCAACCGACGGCTTCCGGGTTCACCCAGCCTTAAATGGGTACTGATGTTTTTCTGGGAAAGTAAAGCAGCACGGGCGTAATACTGACCACATTACCCCAAAAATCATGTGCTGAAGGTCTGTAAATATAGGGTCACTAACACCATATTTCCCTATACGCCACTTGGCGTGACGGGGGTACTTTACTTTTTTTTACCAATTGAATATATAAGATGTTTAGATTGCTCAACATTTTTACTTATACTGTCTCTAGAATTAGAGAAGAGAAAGAACATAACCAGATTAAGGTAACACATTAGAAAAGACAAAATGCACTTACAAGACAATGTTAACAAAAGATGCCTGCCACATGTCACATTGCACAAGACCCAAACAAAAATTATACAATTATTATTGTATGTCTTCCACTGAACATGTATTGGCATTGTGTATGTTTCTTTTTCTTTCTTTAATATGGGTAGACACATAATGTACACATGATAATAAAAAAAGAACAAAAGTAATCTTTCTTGCTGTTTTTACTTTCCCAAAGTGTACTTGATGTCCTATCTTTTTTTTTTAGCTGTATTAGGTGGAGCACATCAGATTGATATTAAAATGACATTAAACTGATATTAAACTGATAATCATATTATTGCCAAGCCTGTGTTAACCACAACCTACTGGTGCTTCACACCACAACAGAATGATCAACAAAAACAAGAAAATAAACAGAATCTTAGTCTGAGAATAGAAAAGTTAGAATACTTGGTTACATCTGGCACAACAAAAGGAAAGAGAGATCGCGGACAACAAAGAGAGAAAATACTGGAAAGCTTGGTGTCATGGCATGGAAAATAGTCAACAACAGAACTGATACGATGCACTGTAGATAGAATATTGTGGAAGGACATGTTCACCTATGCCAACCGGAATGGCACATGATGATGACTATCAGTGCACCACACTGACTCCAGGAAACACATGTGGAGCCCTACATAATGCTTCATGGCACTTATATTGACATGATAAGAAAGAACTCAGAACATAACTTTCCCAACTATGTTGTCCTGTAAAACTTTCAATACTGAATAAGTTCTTATAAGGTCTCTCTGGTTATATAACTGTGGGGAAATGGAGTAGTGAAAAACAAAGCCAACACAGTCAGCATAAATTATGAGAATGTATTAAAAGGTGTATATAGTGTAGATTAGCCAAGAGAATGTCTTAAAAGGTGAATGTAGTGTGAAGATTAGCTAAGAGAATGTCTTAAAAAGTGAATATAGTGTAGGTTAGCCAAGAGAATGTCTTAAAAAGTGAATGTAGTGTAGGTTAGCCAAGAGAATGTCTTAAAAAGTGAATGTAGTGTAGGTTAGCCATGAGAATGTCTTAAAAGGTGAATGTAGTGTAGGTTAGCCAAGAGAATGTCTTAAAAGGTGAATGTAGTGTAGGTTAGCTAAGAGAATGTCTTAAAAGGTGAATGTAGTGTAGGTTAGCTAAGAGAATGTCTTAAAAGATTAATGTAGTGTAGGTTAGCCAAGAGAATGTCTTAAAAGGTGAATGTAGTGTAGATTAGCCAAGAGAATGTCTTAAAAGGTGAATGCAGTGTAGGGTAGCCAAGAGAATGTCTTAAAAAGTGAATGTAGTGTAGGTTAGCTAGAGAATGTCTTAAAAAGTGAATGTAGTGTGTAGATCAGCCAAAGAATGTCTTAAAAGTGAATGTAGTGTGTAGATTAGCCAAGAGAATGTCTTAAAAAGTGAATGTAGTGTGTAGATTAGCCAAGAGAATGTCTTAAAAGGTGAATATAGTGTAGTTTAGCCAAGAGAATGT
Organism: Megaustenia siamemsis; assembly: GCA_032433765.1. Classification (NCBI taxonomy): domain Eukaryota; kingdom Metazoa; phylum Mollusca; class Gastropoda; order Stylommatophora; family Ariophantidae; genus Megaustenia; species Megaustenia siamemsis. The sequence goes on along the minus strand of JAVIAB010000139.1, from coordinate 17,875,004 downwards.
TTTAAGAGGTAATGTAGTGTAGATTAGCTAGAATGTTTTAAGAAGTAATGTAGTGTAGATTAGCCAAGAGAATACCTTGAAAGATGTATGAAGTGTTGATCAGCCAATGGAATATTTTAAAAGATATATAAGTAGGATCAACCACAAACAAAAATATAAAAGACACAGGAGTAGATCAACCACAAGATTGTTTTAACGGTACATGTTAGGTAGATATAACAATAGAATGTTATATGACTAGCACCAGAGACTTGTAACACTATGTTTAAAAAAAAAAAAAAGTGTTCGAAACAACTACTGCAACAATGCTAAGGAAGAAGCTTAAACACAAAAATCTGTCACTCTTTCCCTCATAAGACTCAGTCTATGTGAAGCCCTTTTGCATGACCAAAAAGTGTGTTTCAACATAGAATAACAAAAATATGTATCGGAAGCATGAAATATACATTTATATAAGAAGAAATACTACTTACTTCTCAGTGACCTCCCTTCAGATTCTGGAGTCCCACGTTCATAAGCATCGCCTGAATCTGACAGTGGCTCAGAAACAGTGTCATAGCCAGCTGAGCTGATGCTTGAAGGACGCTCCTCTTTCACTCTTGGTGACATGTCTCTTTCATCCTGATCTTCTCTGTCATCTCTAAATGCCGCATCGCTGGTATTAGTACCTTGTGCTTCAGAACCCGACGATGATGATGATGATGTTGTTGCAGAGTTTTCCCCAGGTTTCAGTTTCTTTGCAGGTGAAAAGGCAGAATGATATGACCCGTCAACCCCTTCGGAACTTGATGGTCCAAGGGGATGAAAAGCTCCTTGACGAGCTCCGGGATTCATCAGCGCCAATCGTCGATCGATTCCAGGTCGAACAAATGACAATGGTGAATATAGAGGTGTTGAGAATGGATCTCCATGGTGAAACATAGTGAACCCAGCAGTGCTGAAAGGTGGAGGTGGTGGTGGAGGTAGATCTTTGTCCATACTCTGCCCTGGAAATGCGTGAGGTGGCGCTGGTAGTCTGGGAGCTTCGTGGCCCTCTGCTGTAGATGCTAAGACCATAAGAGCAGGAGAAGTAAGTGGATTAGGCATGAATGAAGGGTTGTCCATTCCTCCACTTCCTGGAGCTGGGGCAAAGAAGGGTTTAGGCCAAAAATTGAATCGAAACATTGTTAAAGATCTCTGAAAGTCTGCACTCATCATTTATAATGTATTAAATGTAAACAGGCTTTCAATTTTCAAACGACCACCACAAATATCATAAATGATTTCTCAAACTGGTGTTATTTTCCAATATATGTGTTGATAAATTTGTTTTGATCTGCTAACTAAAATAGATGCCACATCTAGTTAGTATTTCATCTGATGATATATATATATATTGAAGATTACACTATTAACACTGATGAACCAGCTACAATAACCAAATTTGTTTTAAATCAATTCAAAATGTTTACATTTTATACTCCTAATGAAGTACAAAAAAATACACTTCACATTTTTTAATCAAAGGTTATTATTAGAACACAATGAAGCAATTGTCAGGAATGGAGAATGAAATTAATTAATGACTTTAAAAACTACTTAAACTTCGGTAAAAAAAAAAAACTTCTGTTATTAGTGACTTTAATCATTAATCTACAAATCTGAATAAATGTAGATGATTTTAATTATTTTTTTTCTTTTCATATTTATTAATAATATTATTCTGTCTAATACTAATCATATTATTTATTAATATCTCTCCATTTGTTATAATTTGTTCTGGTTACATATATTTTTTTTATTGTTTCTAAGAGTTCTTTACAGTTGTCAAGTAAAATGCTAAATCTGTCTCTAGAAAGATCTTTAGCCAACAGGTCAAAGGAGGATAAAGTAAAAATACCTCCACTATTGAAAACATTACAAAATCTACATCTAGTCATAATAATGAAATTAATAACATTTGAATCAACGGTTTATATGTTCTTAAAAGCTATAATTTAGACATCATTAAACTACAGTCCTATATTAAGTATAATGCAATAATTGTCCCTTGCACTTGACAGTTAGGTCATATATATCTAACAAATGTCCCTCCATCTCTGTAACTCCATACCAATTGTAACTCTTTTCTTCTTTTACTTGACTTTTCTTCTTTTACTTGACTTTTCTTCTTTACTTGACTTTCTTCTTTTACTTGACTTTTCTACTTTTACTTGACTTTTCTTCTTTTACTTCACTTTCTACTTTTACTTGACTTTTCTTCTTTTACTTCACTTTTCTTCTTTTACTTCACTTTTCTTCTTCAACATGTCCAATATGTAAATGTGTATCTAACAATATTTTACTTGTGATACAAAATTCATCAAGTTCTTGTCAACCCTTCTAAAAATAATCATATAAGTATTAATGTGTATTACATATTTAATACTAATACTTGAATCATATTCTTTCGTTCTGGTTACATGAAAGTAATATCATTTATGACAAAATTGAACTATTTTTTTTTTATAATTATATGTGTAATCATGAAAAGTTCTGACACTTAGAAATATATTTATATTTGTTCTATAATTATTGTACATTACAGTATTACAGTTACAGGTACATCCATCAAACAAACATGTTTATATCTAGTTTATTTATACTAAAGCTCAACGTTATTGCAAGACTAACTATATCTTATTTATAGTGATGTTATGTTTTTTGTTTGATAAAATTATTTATTATTTATATTTGTAATTAATTAACAGCTCACTAAAATGTCACACAAACTAGATGTCAGTGTGAGTGTTAGTGTATTATATTATAATTAATTATAAATATAAAACTAATTTATTCTTTCACAGATGAACTTTACAACTATTTGAACTTAATTAGAATTTAATTAATAAGATTTCTTTAATTAATGCAAAGATAATTCAATTCATATCATTATTATAATTATGGAAATAACAGACACTTCTATTCACTGTAATAACAATATTATTAAGTTTTACGTTCAGAGCTGGAGACTACTTTATTACAAAGAAATACAATATGGAATCCACACAACGCAGGGATCTCATCCCACCAAATTGTGTTTTTCGATTTGAAACAACTTGTAGAGATTCTCTTTATGGTTCTACAATTTAAGAAAATTTACCCTGTGGTTTGTGGTTAAAGTGTCACCTTTTGGGGCTGTCACATTGCAAGGACACGCCCCTCAAGCCGTCACAGAGCGCCGTATTAGGAAGTGGGGCAGGCAGAAGCACACGGAGAAAGCGGGCTCCAACGGAAGAAGAAATTATGGGTAGAAATTCTACCAGAAAATAAATCGATCAAATGTCTCATCCAACCTTAGCGATATTGGAAATGACACCTGTGAATACATCTTTTATTATTAGCATTCTTATTACACGTTCCAATCTTCGTAAAACGACACATTAAGACCCCGATGAAATCGGATTGAGATCGAAGAAGAATGTAAACAAGCGAGCGCTCCATTGAGTGTGGACATGGAGGAAGGACACAACAATGACAATGTTATGGCTATTTGAGGAAATGGTTGAGATAAAATATAGTTTTAACTAGAATCTTAATTCATATTTCTCTACGTAAACATGCATGTGGTGTGCAATAAGCGAAGGATGACAAGAAATATTAGCAGATAGAAAACTCAATACTTACACTATACTTCCACAGACGCTTAGGGAAACCCCAGATTTTGATAGCCTCGTTTCGGTGCGAGGTTCCCAGCTGAAGAATTGTGGGAAATGATCTCAACAGACCAATCAACTATGAGAAAGAAATCATTTGTTTTCTATATTTAGATTCATGAGAATTTTATTTTGTTACTAAAGTCATCACAGATCAATCTGTGCTCTCTGTCTCTTTATCTCTCTCTCTCCTCTCTCTCTCTCGCTTTCTCATTTTAATCAGTCTACAAATATTTGTTAATTTAGCCTGTAAATCAGATTTTAAAAGCTTTTTGTTCGTTGTTATAACAGACACATAACATCATCATCGCACTGCGGACAGACCTAAAGGTGCCCAGTCCTTTTCACTTTGTAACTTTCAGCTAAAAGCGACGTGTATGCACACATTTCATTTACTGGTGACTCCGAACAATTATCTGTAAAGGTTTTCTTTTCGATTGAACAAAAAAAAAACGCCGTACCGTATATAGTACATCAAGTACATGAACTGAACGCGGCTAGCGAATCATAACTGACTTAGTGTCGGATATGTGACCAGAACTGACCAATATCGATCCGAACTTTCCTTGATAGCCACAGAAATAAAACTATCCAGTCTTAGAAAAGTGAGTATGGGTTGAAAAAGAAATAAACAATTAATTACTGGCCTAGATTTTTTTTAATCGTAAAAAAATAACATGCTGAAATGTTTTGTTTTTTTTAAAGAGTGGGGGTGATATGATATCTATCGTATGTAAGTCACGACACAACGCATCATACGTCTATTTAATTAAAAAGACCAAACGACATTTTATGCGTGAACGAACGCAAACAACATTTATTAGACACAGTGTAAGACAACAAAATTAATAATAAATACAACAGATTTTTTTTTAACTGCTCCGACATAACATCAGCAATCACTTCATGACTCTCGTCAATAATTTATTAATATTAAAATAATGTAGAAAAATGAAAAAGATACAGTGATCTGGACAGAGCAATAATGGATTGCATGGTTCCATGAAGACGAGACAAGAGCAGACAAGAGGAATGTGGTTTCAAGACACCATAAGAGACTTCATCGTCATGTGCCTTACCGGTTGGCGTAGGTGATCATGTCACTTCCACAATCTTCTATCTACAGTGCATCGTATCAGTTCTGTGTTGACTATTTTCCATGCCATGACACCAAGCTATCCAGTATTTTCTCTCTTTGTCGTCCGCGAACTCTCCTTCCTTTTATTTTGCAGTTGTAACCAAGTATCCCAACCTTCATCTTCTCATGATGCGCCCGTAAAACGTTGATTGTTTCTTTCTGATGTTTTTTAGGAGCTGTCTTTTTGTGTTGGTCTCTTTGAGAATTTCCTCGTTGGTCTTTTTAGCTGTCCAGGGAACTTTCAACATTTTTATGAGAAATCCAATCTATGTGGCCTCTAATCGTTTTTTTTCATTTGTTTGTCTAATGTCCATGATTCGCTTCCATAGCTTAGAATTGGTTATATATAGCACCGATTAACTCTCTTTCTCATTTTTATTGACATAGATTTGTTGCACAAGATATTTTAATTTTATGAAATGCTATTTTGGCCTGATCTATTCTGATTTTTATTTCCGTGGTGCATCTTCCATCCGATGTTATTATTGTGCCCATGTATTTGACGCGTTGCACTTGTTTCAAATTTGTCCTATTTATTTTTATGCTGCATGCTGGTGATGATTGTTTCTTCGATATGACCATTACTTCTGTTTTCTTACTATTCAGACTGAGACCTTTCTTGGTGCTTTCTTTTACTGTGATGTCTATCATTAAATAGAGACTTAGGGCATAGTAACCAGACGAAGTAGGAGATCCGATCAGAGACAGATTATTTCCTACGGGCTGTGATGAGTGCAACGTTCTGCAAAGCACACACACCTTGATGATGATGATTAATATAACGATTACTATTATTATTTTGTTTGTTTGTTCGCTTCGGTTCTTATTGTATTGGACTGTCAAAATCTAGTAGCCCTAAAGATGATTATATTGTGCTTGTTTCCAAAATTGTGAACCGCGATAGTTCAGTGGTTAGTGAACTGGACTACAAAGGACAAGAGGTAGGGTGATCCCAACCGACGGCTTCCGGTTCACCCAGATTTAATAAGTACCGGATTTTTTTTCTAGGAAAAAATTTTTAATTAATATAAACATTACCCCAAAAATCATGTGCTGAAGGTCTGTAAAATGTATGGTCACTAACACCATATTCCCTATACGCCACTTGACATGACGGGGGTACTTTACTTCTCTTTCCCCCCTCCCCTAACATTCCTTTAATCGTAGAAAAAACCTCAACAGAGTTTAGACTTCGGTTTCTTGACTACGTCACTCTTAGTAAGTAGTGAGAGTTTCTTGAACCGACATATTAGGAATATGGTATTAAGGTGCATATGCTAATCCAACTCTTCGCAGTGCCTCTAGTAACAGACTAACTATACTAGTCTGGCCAAGTAAGTAGACATCGTGATGGAGGTCAACCTGGTACTCAAAAATGACTTGTTGAAGTTGGGATTGTTGGGCCGAAAGACGCAAACATCACAGTTCTACCGTAAACTATAACACAACATATACACGCCCACTTAACGTCCTTTTTTAAGGGCGGATGAAGAAAATGTGTATTCCTTTAATCATCCGGTGAGCGCTAGCAGTGTACATATTTTTTTCACATGACCAACGACACGTTTTATGGGGTCAGCATCACACCAGTCCGCTCTACATTCCCATAAATAGATCTCTGATACTTTTTTAGAGATTGGGTAATTTCCAAGGCCATGTCGCTCCGACAACATTCCGCCACATTAAGAACTGAACCTGTCAATTGTATGGTTATTCAATAACCACTCAGTAACCACTGCTTCATATTCACAGTTCCCTTTCACCGCAAGGACATCTCGTGATTTGTGAGCAACTGAAACGATGTTGTCTCTGAGTTGTTTATTACCATCACTTTGTGTGCTGTGAGTTGTAGTCGTGTGTGTCCATAGAGAGATGTACATCGTGTGTGTCCATAGAGAGAGGTACATCGTGTGTGTCCATAGAGAGAGGTACATCGTGTGTGTCCATAGAGAGAGGTACATCGTGTGTGTCCATAGAGAGATGTACATCGTGTGTGTCCATAGAGAGAGGTACATCGTGTGTGTCCATACAGAGATGTAAAAGATCGAGGTTAAGAAATAAACAGAGAGAAAGAGAGAGAGCGCGTGAGAAATTTCTGCTAGTTCACTACCGAGGTTCCAGACATGATATGAAAGATGATTACACCTCTAATGTTTATTAGCCTCAACACCCACCCCCACCCCCACCCCTTTATCTCTTCCACGCTACACTTTTACTAAAAGAAGTTAACTTTAACGTGTTTTGTTTTCCCCTTTAAAAGTCATGATTTCTCTCATTTACAACTATAGAATTACTTGAATACACGTACAAAAAATCCCGTCGACTGATTATAGATATTAGATTGTATCTAATCCAAGGTAAAGTTAAATTAGACACAATAGAAGATAACAACCAGGATATTTCACATTTGTGAACAAGACAAGTCTAAACAAAAAAATCAACATTTCAACCGGAAGTCGTCAAGTGTCATGAAAAACAAACTGGAGTTGAATCTGTAAAAATCTACGGCCATAGTTTAGATTTCTTCTGATTATTAAATATTCATATTCTGCTTTCTTTGTTTTCGTCCCGATGAAGACCTTTCTGTCGAAACGTTGGTTATTTGTTTAGTATTGTCTCGTTAACATCGAAACATATGAGATTCTATATTTTATTGTATAACTTTAAAACTAGTTTGAGTCGAATCCATAACGGGTTTCTTTCTTTCTGTCTTTTTTTTCTTTCTTTCTTTCTTTCTTGCATTCACTTGACGATTACTCATCTCCCTCCCCCGCTCTTAAAGCGACGTCAAGAGAGCGTAGCGTTATTACTTACAGAAAGCTACGATATTTGCGCTTACCGGCACATCTAATACGACTTTCAGAAAAACATTTCTGAATACCAGGCTGCCCTTTCTCTGAATCCTAACTTGGCCAAACTTCAGGATCTGAGCATAATGGTTCATCTTTTCTATCTTGGAGCTTCTGGTCACTTTTAGACGCTGTGTTGTTGGCACGTTGCATCCTGTCAAATGTGTGTTGTAATAGTCGAATAAGAGATAGAGGGAAGCAAAGAGAGAAAATACCGGACAGCTTAAAAGAATGGCTTGGCAGAAGGTCAACAACAGAAATGATAAATAGCTGCCGAGATCGAAAGTTGTGGAGAGACATGATCACCTACGCTAGCAGACCCGGTACTTGATGATGATGAATAGTCGAATGTGCGTTGTTATAGTCGAATGCGTGGTGTTGGAGTCGAAAGTGTGGTGTTGGAGTCGAAAGTGTGGTGTTAGAGTCTAATGTGTGGTGTTAGAGTCTAATGTGTTGTGCTAGAGTTTAATATGTGGTGTTAGAGTCTAATGTGTGGTGTTAGAGTCTAATGTGTGGTGTTAGAGTCAAATGTGCTGTGTTAGAGTCAAATGTGCTGTGTTAGAGTCTAATGTGTGGTGTGAGAGTCTAATGTGTGGTGTTAGAGTCTAATGTGTGGTGTTAGAGTCTAATATGTTGTGCTAGAGTTTAATGTGTGGTGTTAGAGTCTAATCTGTGGTGTTAGAGTCTAATGTGTGGTGTTAGAGTCTAATGTGTGGTGTTAGAGTCTAATGTGTGGTGTTAGAGTCTAATGTGTTGTGTTAGAGTCTAATGTGTGGTGTTAGAGTCTAATGTAAGACACGCCAGAGTACAACATCTGAGTTATTCCTCTTAGTCCTCTGCACGCCAGTCAATAGGGCACCCACAAGAGATTTCTACCCAATCCTCTGGAGCAAGCATGGACAACTCTCGCTAGAACTCGTGGCCATGTCCCCAATGGTCTGCCCATTCTTCGTTTGCCAGGCGATGTCCATGTTAATGTTAGGTACGGATGTCTGCTTCGTTCCATTAGTGGAACGGGTCCTACCCATTTCCAACATCTTCTATTCGTTTCCTTATCGATGTTGTTAATACCTGACCTTCTGGCGATTTCTTAGTTCGTAATGTGGTCATCACAACCGATGTTTATAATCTTCTTAAGATAGTGACCATCAAAGCCTCTTAGCTGACTTTCTATCATATGCTTCATTTTCGACGTTTTTGCTGTATATATGAGTATGAATCGTACATTTGACTTGTAAATTCTAAGCTTCATGCTGAGATGAAGACAAGTTAATCGCCAAATGTTTCTAAGTCGATCGAATGCCTGGGCTGACATGCCTATTCTAGTAGAGGTCTCTTTCTCAATGTCACTATTTTATGATATATACCCTCCTATGTATTTAAAGGGATCCACTTCTTCTATAGTCCGTTCAGATTCGTTTGCCTAGACATTAATTTATTTTTTCAAAAACTTATTGTTCATTTGCATTGATCTTTTGAAGTTAGGTTTAGAATACTAATGTCGCTATAAAAATATTTTTTATCAAAGAAATGTGATCCAGTTTCAAAGATGCCTTATTTAACCTATATTTAAAAAAAGTTAATCTATATTATAAACACCGGCGGGATTATGTAGATGCTTACATCTCACAGCTGATTCTTTAACATATAGGCATGACCTTCACGGCTGAATGCGCACCGTCCTAAAATAATTATGTTTCCACTATAAATTTTTATAAAGAAATGTTACATATGAAATTTCCCGTTTAGCACAAAATGACATTTTAGCCGAAACCGGAAATTATGTGACGTCAAAATCACGGCCGTAGACTCGAGTTCGAGTCATAATTCAGAGGCAAATCTCAATATTTACAGAAAGGAGGCGGCACTATCCATATTATCTTCTGCAAGTCTATGTGAGAATGAATATAAAGGCAAAATATTTTACTGAGCATAACATTGCTATAAAGATTTATCAATACTTCTGCAGAGAGCGTAAAAAGGGACATCTTTATTGTTCTTTATCAAACCCTGAGAAGAGAATAATGCATATTTTAGGTTTGTGTAAACGTTCATTTGATCGAATAGTTAAAGGAAGCGGATATTTATTGCCAACAAATGCAAGAAAGCAAGGAAGGAAAGAAACGTTAGACAGTTTTGATAAGGACCTAGTAAAAAGAGAAATCTGTCGAATGTTTGATATAAACGAAGAAGTGACACTTAGAAAGTTGAAGCTTTGGCTGAAAACTAACAACGACATTGAAATATCAAAAACTTCATTATGGAAAATATTAAGAAGTGCAGGCTTCACCTTTAGAAAGTATGCTGGTGGAAAAAACATTATTTGTGAGAAGCCACATCCAGTAGCTCTTAGAAGCAAGTATTTACGTGAAGTGAAGGAAATGCGCGAAAATGATTATGATATTGTTTATTTAGATGAAACTTGGATCAACGCTCATCATACAAATGAAAAGGAATGGCAGTTAGCAGATGGAAGTATTAAAAGATCAGTACCAAGCAGTAAAGGGCAACGTTTGATAGTTGCACATGCAGGTAGCAGACATAATGGGTTGTTGCAGAATGCTCATCTCGTTTTCATTTCAAAATCCATAGACAATAGAGACTACCACTCCGAAATGAATGGGCACATATTTAAAGACTGGATCGAGAAAAGTATCCTTCCAATATTAGATTGACCTTCTTGTCTGATAATGGACAATGCTTCATATCATAACGTAGTTAACGTAGAAGATAGAATCCCAACATCATCAAGTACAAAAGATGCAATCAAAACGTGGCTCATAAAATAACACATACAAGTTAACGACAGCTACTTGAAACCCGAATTGCTTAGCCTTGTAAAACAGACACAACGTACAAAGATATTTAAAATAGACAAGTTAATTCAAGAACATGGCCATAGATGTTTGAGACTACCTCCATATCATGCACACTTAAATCCTATAGAACTAGTTTGGATAAAAGTTAAAGGACACGTAGCATATACAAATAAAACTTTCAAATTATGCGATGTTGAGACACTTACAAATCAGGCTCTATCAAATATAAATAAAGACTACTGGGTAAAATGCGAGGATCATGTGTTACGACAAGAAGAGGAATATTGGAAAAAGGATGGTTTGTTGTTTGTTCAGCCGAAAGCAGTAATCGACCTATTTGACTCGTCTGATTCTGAATGATCATTACTCTGATTAAGTCTACAGATAAATAGTTTGATTTGCAAAATTTCCTAGTTGATTTGTTAAACAGTTTATTGTTCAAGACCACCCAAGCAATCAAAAATATGTTATAAGCAAACCAACAACCATTACTTGAATGGAAGCCTGCTTGAGTCAGTACAGAAGTTCAGCTATCTTGGATCCACTATTACAGCCACACTTTCCTTAGATGAGGAACTAAATGTACGTATTTGAAAGGCAGCGACAACATTTGGGAAACTCACACCAAGAGCATGGAACTATATCAAATTGACTCTACGAACAAAAGTTCTATATATAATTTAAAATTTGTATACTTGCCACCAAGTAAAATTTTATGGACACGCCTATGGGTCATCGTTGCACTAGATTACTGTAAAACATTTTGATTAGGGTCAAAATAATAGTTACATGGGCAAAGATCAAAGGAATTCGCCGCTTTAAGAAAACCGTTATAGCTAGACATCGAGTAACACATATGTTCTCGTGACATGGACATTTTAACACCGTATGCCAAAAATCATGTGAAATCATCAAGAACTTTTTGAATTATAAATCATAACATCTCGGCAAACGAATCTGAACGGACTATAGTACCACTCCTCTGAATGTAACTTTCTTTGTGCTTTTGGTCTTTATCCTCGTAATCTAAGTTTTCCAGTAATGATGTTCAGTCCTACTGAGTTATCAAACTGATCTACTCTTTTTTCTCGTGTATGTCTTGGTGATAGTGCGCAAGCAACCCAACATCGTATGCAAAGTCAATATCTTGAAGACGTCCAGTAAGACACCGGGTACTATAATAGAACAGCTAAGGTAAAGACTCTCAATGTTGCACATATTTTGGACACTTCAGTAAAAGCGGCAATGGGTTGGGCAAGGAATAGAATTATGTTGTTTTCTGCAAGACGTCAAGAGAGCGAATCGTTTCCTTGTTGCATTGCAGTTGATCGTGACCACAACAGGAGAGGTTACCTCCACCTGGCATTTTGAACGTGAAAATTGGCTGCCATCACGTGTTTAATGACGTCAGATTTAATAATACTAAGCTGATGTACCCTGGCTCTCATTTTATTTGGGTTTTTCCGTGAAATAAATTCCTGCTGTAACTTATCGTTACCTGACAGTTACCAACATTGTTTCCATTTGGCTTTTCGTAAATAAACCTAATTGTCTGTGTGTGAGTGTGATATCACTAAAATTATGTAACCAATAAGGAAAACTTTATGTGCTATGATAAATCTTTTCTAATTTATTCCGTATTTTTTTTAAATATGAAACCACCCAACATTTAACAAAATGCCATTTAAATTCATTAAGTTTAAAAAAAAACAGGTCAAAAAACAGAAACACTAAAAATGTATTAAACTGTAGCCTTTTATCAAATAGCCAGTTTTGTATCACAGGTCAAGTCTACTATCAATCTGGAAGTCAATTATTAAAATAAAAGTAATACAATTGCTTATTTATTAACACACACAAACGAGTTTTGCTTGCTTGTATATTTAGACATCTTTTCAAGCAAATTGACTTCCTCTGTGTATTCTGTCGCTTAGCACATCTGATTCTGATGTTTAAAAGTCAGTTTCCCTGTCCATTTGACATCTGACATCAAGGTTGGTTGTCCATTTGACATCTGACATCAAGGTTGGTTAAGGCAAGCGATGATCTGTTTACAGAATCATTGTAAAGTAGATCGAAGCTTACTGTGCTACATCTCAAACAGGTTGAGGTGAAGGTGCGCTTCCCAGCACCAGAGCTGGAAGTTGTCAGCGACCCACAGCTGATGGCTTGCGCCAGGATCGGTGAACCAAAACCATCCAGACCCTGCTCCACCTCTCCGTGGTGCCTCTTTTAATAGACTAACCTGTTTAGTCTGGCCAAGCGAGCAGGGATCGAAGAGGGAAGACAACCCGGTACTCAAAAATGTTGGGCTGAAGTCGGATGTGTTGGGCCGAAAGGCGCAAATATAACAGTTATACTCCAAACCACAACACAACGCAGATACGTCCACTTAACGTCCTTTTAAGGGCGGATGACGAAGAGGAATTCTACAGTCTACGAATACTCTAGAATACTTTAGTCATCGGGCGAACGTAAGTAGCAAACTGGTTGACTAGCTGAGCTGTCGTTGAAGACGGTCCACCGATGGATCGGGCATACATCATCAATGCCCTCCGACATGTGGGAAGGGCACAGGGCTTCGACAACCATGAGTCCACGTCACTTTTACTGACGAAAGAGATGGGAGTTAAGATGGGCACAGCCAGAAACAAGAAACTTAGTGGGCATGTAAGAAGACTTATCAACCAACACAGAACTGGAGTCGTCAGTTGCTGGACGGGACTTGCTGAGGAGGGGATCTGAGCACCTAAGGACATGCTCGGAGCGCAATGATGATGACCAGCAAATAACTCAAGTAAGTTTTTAATTGCGATTATTGCATATAGTATCATACTACTCAATAACTCAATCTCTAGCAGTATAATGTAGACTGATGTAAAAACTTATATCCGTAAGTAGGCTTAAAAGTCACTGTTGAAATAGGTAGTCCTAATTTTTAAAGACTTTGAAAGTTTTAGAACCAGTGTCTTGACATGGTTGGATGAGATACATAGAAGTCTAATCAAAGCCTTAACAACAACAAAATATTACGGAAGTTTTTGTTTTTATTTTTTGTTCGCCACCTCTGACGAAGTCCCTAGAGACCAGGAACTACATTTTGCGCGTTAATCCGTTTTCCCGTGTGCACAGGGGTCGCCGCACAGACAGATAACTCCATCTTAGAAGATACTCATATTTGTCCGTCCATGTGTAACTGACGTTTCAAGCCGGGCCTCGCTACTAGAAGAGAGAAATCATAAATAAAAATCACAACTGGTGAACCCAACTAGAGACAAATAATAATAAATGAATATTATTATAGAGGGAAACTTCCGAGGCGATAATCAGTGAATCAATTCAGAGGAAGAGGTATGTTTACAGCACTCGGAAAAAATGACAAATAATCAACAACAGAAAAAAATATGGACCAAGGTAGTATCGAACCCGTACTCAGTGGCACAGCGCCTTGCCACGAAAAGCCAAACACTAGGGAACCCACAACCTCTCTGTCTCGAGGCCGACGTCTTGCCTCGAGACCAACCAGTCCCCCATTCATCATCATCATCATCATGTACCCTGCCGATTGGCGTAGGCGATCATGTCCCTCCACAATCTTCTATCTACAGTGCATCTTATCAGTTCTGTTGTTGACTGTTTTCCATGCCATGACACCAAGCTATCCAGTATTTTCTCTCTTTGTCGTCCCATTACGAAAGTTAAAATCAGCTAAAGAGCTGCCATGCTGGTCTTATGTACCTCTTTGATAAACATGAACAAGGATGATAGCTTAGAAGCTCTCAGAGGTTGTAAACATGAGCAAGGATGATAGCTTAGAAGCTCTCAGAGATTGTAAACATGAACAAGGATGATAGCTTAGAAGCTCTCAGAGGTTGTATTTTGTCTATCGCCGAACATGTCCGTGAGGATGTCGTTTTGAGGTTGCGCAATTTGGATGACAACATCAGACAATTAGGAATTGCAACATACAAGGTGTTTTCACAACAAACATATGAAAAAACAAATTCAGACTTTTGTGGTCAGCAGCGAAAGCACACACCACAAAACAGCAGCAGATTCCATTCTACACAACAGGATCTATGTGACTACACAAATGTATATAGTCTTTTCACATCAAATCATACGCTAAACATGTTTATGACCGTATTGTGTTGCTCATACCCTACAATTCTGAACATAAGATGATAAGATAAGATAAGATAAGATAAGATAAGATAAGATAAGATAAGATAAGATAAGATAAGATAAGATAAGATAAGATAAGATAAGATAAGATAAGATAAGATAAGATAAGATAAGATAAGATGAAATCTGGGGAAGAAGAAAACAAGGGTCAATCGAGCAACAGAGTGTGAATAGAAAACAGAGATGTATTGAGCACAGGCTAAAAAAAACATGATACCTGTATAGCAAGACAAGCACTGTTATGGAACCCGCAGGGGAAGAGAGAGCCATGAAGGCGCAAGAATAAATGTAAAAGTGAAGCCATGGAAACCCTCAAGAACATTGTCCTAGACCAGAGAGAAGTGCAGATGATGGTGAAAGGGAAAGAAATGGAACAAAAACAGTGGTTTGGTTATAGCTTGACGTAAAATTCAAGATCGGCACCTCAACTACATGTACATGTGGACAGGCGCCCCGGGCTGCTGAACACGTGCTTCAAGATTGTACTGAATATAGTTGACTGAGGAAAATCCATTGGGTCATAAATACAACACTACAGATAAAACTATGGAAGATACACCACAGAAATAAAAAGCAGAATAGCTCAGGCCAAAATAGCATTTCAGAAAATGAAAAATATCGTGAGCAAAAAAATTATGTTAATAGAAGTGAGAAAGAGAGTTCATCGGTGCTATATAGAACCAATTCTGACTTATAAAAGCGATTCATGGACAGTAGACAAACAAATTAAAAGATGATTAGAGGCCACAGAGGTGGGATTTCTCAGAATGGTGAAAGTTCCCTAGACAGCTAAAAAGCCCATTAAGGAAATTCTCAAAGAGGCCAAAACAAAAAGGGAGTTCATAAAAACATCAGAAAGAAACAATCAACATTTTTCGGGCACATCATGAGAAGAATAAAGTTAGAAAACTTGGCTACAACTGGCAAAATAAAAGGAAAGAAAGATCGCGGTCGACAAAGAGAGAAAATACTGGACAGCTTGGTGTCATGGCATAGAATACAGTCAACAACAGAACTGATACGATGCACCGTAGATCGAAGATTGTGGAGGGACATGATCGCCTACGCCAACCTGTATGGCACATGATGATGATAAAACTATATGGGCCACTGCAAGAATTACAAAAGACAGTAAAATGTGTACCGGAAACGACATTGCAGATATAGACAATACTTCAGGCGAACGAAAGATAAATAGATAGACAGCTTCATGTATGTGAGAGTCAACATACAACCAAACGATATTGCAGATATAGGCAATACTTCAGGCGAACGAAAGATAGATAGATGGACAGCCTCATGTATGTGAGAGTCAACATACAACCAAACGACATTAATGCTCAGTACACCTTCAGCAGGAATAATGGACTCCACACGCATATGTAAGCCAAACAAAAAAATAAATAAATAAATAAATGTAGTAGAGTTAACATATAAGACGATATACAAACATTGAGTAGCAGCGGTAATGTACCAGTAAATGGTGCAATGGTACACAACTATAACAATGTTGTTTTTTGCGAAGCTGGTATAAAGATGATGATAAATGTGAAGGGAAAAGAAGGGGATCAAGTGGGATGGTTTCAGATTTCCGTAGATGATGGACAACACAAAATCAAAGGACGGAGAATGTCCAAGAATAGCAATGGATTGTAAGACCTTCTCAGTGGTCTTTGCTTCGAAATGGGGGTATACCGGGTTTTGATTGGTTCATTGTTCCAAAAACATACCTAGCCACAGTTTCGTAAACAACTTGTACAGAACTTACACGTCAAATAGTTTTAGAAACTTACTGCTAGTGAGCTAGTAACAAATAAAGAGCCCCGTCTCGCTAAGTGACGTATAGGGAATATGGTGTTAATGACTATAATTTTTATAGACCTTCGGCACATGATTTTTGAGTAATGTGGTCGGTATTACACCCGTGCGGTTTACTTTCCCAGAAACAAATCAGATACCCATTTAAGGCTAGGTGAACCCAGCTGGTTTGACCAAACTAAATAGTCTGTTTCCAGGAGCACCCTTGGAGGTGGAGCAGGGTCTTAGTCAGCAATTGTTCGGCGATCCTAACGCATGCAGCCAGCTGTGGGTTTGCTGACCTCACTCAGCTCAGATGCTGGATGGGCGTGTTGGTCCCCGAGAAGGCAAATGTTAGCGAAGTAAAAGCACTGGCCTCCTTGACACCCCTATGTCCTCACCTGGAACAGCGAACTGTAACACTCCACTCCCTACGACACTAACCCAAATCCGGGGACGCCCTTTACCTTACATTTACTTTAACAGCAAAATTCAATTACATAATTGACATTTTTCAGTGGTCCTCCCCTTCCCCACACACAAAAAAGAAAAAGAAAATAAAAAGCAAGGAAACGCCTCTTAACACTGACAGAGTAACCATTCTCTTTATCATATCAGTAGCTATGCCAGCCTTTGCCACAACAGTGCTAGATCGTGTTTTGACTGAAGATTTTAAGTACTTTTGTAATAGCGTCTGTAAGTACCGATCCTTTAATAACTAGAATTAATCTACCTAGCTTCAGATTTGACACCAAGAACCTCGGCACAACAGATTTGGTGGATTCAAATAAAATTTAGTTTCCTTTCTGGCCGTCCTTTCTTTTATGGGGCCACTAGTATAATCGCACCCTCTACCGAGGTGTGAGATTGGGAAAACCCAAGTCAGAATCAATTGGGTATGACGAGTTAAACACCACAATTATCAAAGCACGAGCGAACTGTCGAGTGTGATTACCGGCGTGTCGAGGTTTATCTCTTGATTTGCAGTAGATTTGAAAACTCCCAATTGTAAAGGAGTGCGACTTGTCAAACTAGGGAAATAAATGCAAACGAATAGTCTTAGGAAAACTCTTTGTGTGTCAAATTTAAGTAAAGAACGTAATTCTAAAGTCAACATAGAGACGAAATGTAGAAGTTATTACGGTACTCTATCTACATGGCAATAAATGAGCCAGGTGTTTGCGGCCAACTTAAGAAGATTTAAATGTAATTAATCTTGTTTATAGTTCCCAGCACGTTATCTCTGTTCAAATCCGTCAAGTCATATTGTTTCGTGCTAATTTTATTTACTTCATATAGCTGTTATTTATTTTAAAAGAATTGGACAGTTATAAGAAAGAAAATAAAGATAATCGTAATAACTCAGCTTCATTTCCTCCACATCTGAACATAAACAAATATAACACATAAAACCAAGGACAAGTTACTACCACCTCAAGTGGTTAATTTAACATATATTGTTCGATTACAGTCATAACAGGGCGAATTATGCAGTCAAATTAATGCTCACTGTACCTTACTCTGTTACAGATACGTCCCCGCATAAAGCCTTCATGTCATGATCACTTTCTACACACAGTAACATCCCAAGAAAAGCCAACATTAAACGTGGATACATTTGTGACGATTGTATTTATTTTCACGAATTACGTATTAAAGATGTTCTAAAATAGGCCACACAGAAATAATGTATAATACCAACATCACGAGGGAAAAGTGATCGCTTTTGATCATTTATTGCACTGAGGAGAGATGTGTGTGTATACGTGTATGTGTGTGTGTGTGTATAAATATGTGTGTACCACATTCATTGAGTGCAGTCTCCGCATCGAAGGTAGGCTACCATGGAGCACCATTCCGCTCTGTCTCTTGCTTTGATGGTGCAGGTTGTTATAGGCTGACTTGTCCATCTTTTGACGTTACTCGTCCACCTTTTGATGTTATTCGTCGACGTATGGGTGTATATATGCGCCTGTATATATATATATATATATATATATATATATATATATATATATGTATACATATTTGTGTGTGTGATAAAGAAAAGAGCGAAAGCGAGGTGAGATAAATACGAGAATATATCAGTGAGGTCAAGAGAATGGTGTTACATGAAGTCAATAGTAGAATTTATTCTGTACACAATTATAACGACAGAACTTTCGTGAAAGGACACGAACACCTACCTCATCGCGCATAGCACATTGTATCGCTAAAGTTGAGGAAAATTCTGCGATCAAATCAAATACCATGCATTCTGACGTAGGTGATCATGTCTCTCCACAACTTTCGATCTCCACAGTTATTTATCATTTATGTTGTTGACCTTCTGCCAAACCACTCTTTTAAGCTGTCTGGTATCATTTCTCTTTGCTTCCCTCTATCTCTTCGTCTCTCAAAATTTATCCATATGTCACAATATATTCCAACTGTTCTCTTCTTATTACATGGCCAAAAAAGGATGATTGTTTCTTCCTGATATTAGAAAATAGCTCTCTCTTTGCTTTGGCCTTTCAGAATGTTTCATTACTCTTCTTAGCCGTCCATTGTATTCTCAACATTCTTCTGTAAAACCACATTTCTACCGCCTGCAGTGATTTTCGTGTCTGTTGTCCTATTGTTCATGATTCACATTCATATGTTAAGACTGGCTCTACATAACATTTAAGAACTCTTTTTCTTGTTTCTGTTGTCAAAAATGGATTGCACAGTATCTTCCTCATTTATAGGAAAGCTGCTTTTGCCTGAGCAATTCTGAATTTCACCTCTGTTTAAACTACCAAGTCATGATATTAAACATATAGAACATTTTCAATTTATCTGATTTTTTTTAAAAATCAGTATTTGTTGGAACTGTAAGCGAGTACTCTAATAAAGTCAACCCAAGGGACGAGTGTCAGTGGCGTAGTGATACCGAGCAAGCATAGAGATAACATAAGTGTGGGTTCAATTCCGGATAGACTCCTCTCTAGTCATGTCTGCAGCTGAAAAGGGGATAGTTAGGTTCCTGTTTCACTGAGTAGGATACATTATGGCAGCAAAGAAAGCATTATCGCCTTCAAATGCATGAAGCCTAGTACAGCCAAATGTAGACTTCGCTCCCCTACACTGCCTGAGAGACAAGATTAGAAATGAAGAACGAGAAAAAAGCTAAGAATAACCTCCGCCATAGAATATATAAAGAAACAACAGATAAAATGGTTTGGCCACGTGACAAGGCAGAAAGAACAAAACACAACACAACGAGCCTTCAACAAACGTTGTGAGAACACCAGACCCCAATGAATGACCACGAAAAAGATGGATTGACGAAATATTAGAAGCGCTAGGAAATATAACAGCAGCAGAGACGAACAGAAGAGTAAAAGACCGCAAATTATATCTCCCCTCGACGCTGAAAGGCAAATGAGGATGGAAAGAAGAAGAAGAGGAAAACTCCCCTACGACATTAAACATGCCACGGGGATCGTTTCCCTTTACCTGGCCAAGTGGATACCTGGCCAAGTGGATACTGAGCGTGATAATCAATCCAAGAACAAAGTTCGATTCTAGGTGCGGCCATTTTGATATTTCTCCTGGAAGAAATTAGAACCCGACTCACAGGAGCTGTGGAAGACAATGAAGTTAGGAGATGCAGCGGTCACAACGCCTTTCGACTAACTACATCATTCACAACGCCTTTCGACTAACTACATCATTCACAACGCCTTTCGACTAACTACATCATTCACAACGCCTTTCAACTAACTACATCATTCACAACGCCTCTCAACTAACGACATCATTCACAACGCCTCTCAACTAACTACATCATTCACAACGCCTTTCAACTAACTACATCATTCACAACGCCTTTCAACTAACTACATCATTCACAACGCCTTTCAACTAACTACATCCTTCACAACGCCTCTCAACTAACTACATCATTCACAACGCCTCTCAACTAACTACATCATTCACAACGCCGCTCAACTAACTACATCATTCACAACGCCTCTCAACTAACTACATCATTCACAACGCCGCTCAACTAACTACATCCTTCACATCGCCTCTCAACTAACTACATCCTTCACAGCGCCTCTCAACTAACTACATCCTTCACAGCGCCTCTCAACTAACTACATCCTTCACAGCGCCTCTCAACTAACTACATCATTCACAACGCCTCTCAACTAACTACATCATTCACAACGCCTCTCAACTAACTACATCATTCACAACGCCTCTCAACTAACTACATCATTCACAACGCCTCTCAACTAACTACATCATTCACAACGCCTTTCAACTAACTACATCATTCACAACGCCTCTCAACTAACTACATCATTCACAACGCCTCTCAACTAACTACATCATTCACAACGCCTCTCAACTAACTACATCATTCACAACGCCTCTCAACTAACTACATCATTCACAACGCCTCTCAACTAACTACATCATTCACAACGCCTCTCAACTAACTACATCATTCACAACGCCTCTCAACTAACTACATTATTCACAACGCCTCTCAACTAACTACATCATTCACAACGCCTCTCAACTAACTACATCATTCACAACGCCTCTCAACTAACTACATCATTCACGTTGTATTTCTCTTTATTTCATATGTATCTCTGTTATGAACGAAACCAAGATGGCGTCAATCTTCTAACAGCCATATCTTAATTATTTTCCTTATATCTGTACAACTAATCACAGCAATCCCTTCTACAACGATTCAAATTCCAATATCTTGGAGATAAGATTCAATAAACATTAATTCCATTAGTTGTACCCAACTAGAAAGACAGATAACTTACGTATCAACAACATGAAGAATAGACAGGTAGTTGTCGAAGTAGAGAGAGAGGGGCGTTCTTTCATGTGGTAATTGAGTTAGTCGTCATAAGACCTGACTCTCACGGAAAGTAATCAGCATCCAACAAATTAATTTTCCAAGTTGACGCGGTAATGAAAATAATAGAACGATCCTGACAATGGCGGCTCAGATGAATAGATCTGGGCGATGGCAAGTTAGGGTTGCGTGCTGAGTATTTGATAGAGAGAAAAGACGCAGCGGCTCGAGAGAAAATTGTGTGGTTTGGAACAAGCCACCCTTGAAAAGGTTCATTTTGTCTACTGGTGCAATGCACAACACCTGCGTTGTAAACAAATTAAACTGGAAGAAAAATGGTTTTCGTTTCATTTCTTTTCTCCTGTGATGTCGAGTTTTCAATAATCCGGCCTCTCAATGCTACTGAAGTATCGCTGCGAATGAAAAAAAAAGGTTCGATTACTCGTTTAACTGTGGAAGAAAATATTTCCTATGGGCACGAGAACAATGGTAGTGTAGATCATTGCATGGAGTGTCATTGCTTGTCATCGACATTTAGTGTAAGGCTGTTTCAACACAAGCGGGAACGTTCTAGTGACGCACAAGCGTTTTAAAACATGATATTTTAAAAAAGCGTAATACAAAAGTACTTCTTGTATGTCAGAGAGGTAGGTATGTAAACGATCATGCTTGTTGTCCAATCTCTTTCCACAAAATTCTGTATCAAGCCACACCTTAATGTCAAGCTGGCGAGGTAACTTATCATTCGTTTGTACACGTAATATTGGAAGGGAAAATACAAGGTAAAATAGGCAGAGGCAGACTAAGACTAACATGAACGAGTAACATCAAAAGATGAACAAGTCAACCTATGACAATCTGCACCATCAAAGCAAGAGACAGAGTGGAATGGCGCTCCATGGTAGCCAACCTTCGATGCGGAGCCGGCACTCAATGATGATGATGACAACCTCTCCCCGCGCTATTTTGGACAGCCACTCATATCTTGGTAAGGTACTGTTCTATTTGAATATTTCCAAGATCAACACGAGGTCTCCCATCACACTTCCCTTCCTGCTAACATTTGAAGACATCTCTCTTCTGTGTTTCACGTTGTCTTCTGTGTGTTTTACCTTGTCTTTTGTGTGTTTCCCGTTGTTTTCAGTGTGTTTCACGTTGTATTTTGTATGTTTCACGTTGTCTTCTGCCTTTTTCACGTTTCTTCTGTGTGTTTCGTGTTGTCTTCTGTGTTTGATGCTCCCTTCTGTGTGTTTCATGTTGTCTTCTGTGTTTGATGCTCCCTTCTGTGTGTTTCGTGTTGTCTTCTGTGTTTGATGCTCCCTTCTGTGTGTTTCGTGTTGTCTTCTGTGTTTGATGCTCCCTTCTGTGTGTTTCACGTTGTCTTCTGTGTTTGATGCTCCCTTCTGTGTGTTTCACGTTGTCTTCTGTGTTTGATGCTCCCTTCTGTGTGTTTCGTATTCTTTTATATATTTCTTGTTCTCTTCTATATTTCATGCTCTTTTCTGCGCTTCATGCTCACTTCTGTGTTTCATGCTCTCTTCTGTGTTTCATGCTCTCTTCTGCGTTTCATGTTCTCTTCTGTGTTTCATACTCTCTTCTGTATTCATGGTCCCTTCAGTGTGTTTCATGTTCCCTTCTGTGTATTTTATGTTTTCTTCCATGTTTCATGCTCTCTTCTGTGTTTCATGTTCACTTCTGCGTTTCATGTTCACTTCTGCGTTTCAGGCTCTCTTCTTTGTTTCATGCTCTCTTCTATGTTTCATGCTCTCTGCTGCGTTTCATGTTCTCTTCTGTTTTCCATGCTCTTTTCTGTGCTTCGTGCTCTTTTTGTGCGTTTCATGTTCTCTTCTGTGTTTCGTGCTCTCTTCTGTGTTTCCTATTCTCTTCTGTGTTTCATATTCTTTTCTGTGTTTCGTGTTCTTTTCTGTAATTCATGCTCTCTTCTGTGTTTCATGCTCTCCTCTGTTTTCCATGCTCTCTTCTGTTTTCCATGCTCTCTTATGCCTTCCATGCTCTCTTCTGTTTTCCATGCTCTCTTCTGTGTGTTTCATATTCCCTTCTGTGTGTTTCATGTTCCCTTCTGTGTTTCATGTTCCCTTCTGTGCTTTTCATGTTCCCTCTGTGTGTTTCATGTTCCCTTATGTGTGTTTCATGTTCCCTTCTGTGTGTTTCATGTTCTCTTCTGTGTTTCATGTTCCCTTCTGTGTGTTTCATGTTCCCTTCTGTGAGTTTCATGTTCTCTTCTGTGTTTCATGTTCTCTTCTGTGTTTCATGTTCCCTTCTGTGTGTTTCATGTTCCCTTCTGTGTGTTTCATATTCCCTTATGTGTGTTTCATGTTCTCTTCTGTGTTTCATGTTCCCTTCTGTGTGTTTTCATGTTACCTTCTGTGTGTTTCATGTTCTCTTCTGTGTTTCATGTTCTCTTCTGTGTTTCATGTTCTCTTCTGTGTTTCATGTTCTCTTCTGTGTGTTTCATATTCTCTTCTGTGTGTTTCATGTTCTCTACTGTGTGTTTCATATTCTCTTCTGTGTGTTTCATGTTCTATACTGTGTGTTTCATGTTCTATACTGTGTGTTTCATATTCTCTTCTATGTGTTTCATGTTCTCTACTGCGTGTTTCATATTCTCTTCTGTGTGTTTCATGTTCTATACTGTGTGTTTCATGTTCTATACTGTGTGTTTCATGTTCTCTTCTGTGTGTTTCATGTTCTCTTCTGTGTTTCATGTTCTCTACTGTGTGTTTCATGTTCTCTACTGTGTGTTTCATGTTCTCTTCTGTTTGCTTCATGTTCTTTACTGTGTGTTTCATGTTCTCTACTGTGTGTTTCATGTTCTATACTATGTGTTTCATGTTCTCTACTGTGTGTTTCATGTTCTCTTCTGTGTGTTTCATGTTCTCTACTGTGTGTTTCATGTTCTCTTCTGTGTGTTTCATGTTCTCTACTGTGTGTTTCATGTTCTCTTCTGTGTGTTTCATGTTCTCTACTGTGTGCGTCATGTTCTCTCTGTGTGCTTCATGTTCTCTTCTGTGTGCTTCATGTTCTTTTCTGTGTGCTTCATGTTCTTTTCTGTGTGCTTCATGTTCTCCTCTATGTGCTTCATGTTCTCCTCTATGTGTTTCATGTTCTCTTCTGTGTGTTTCATGTTTAAATCTACTCTTCCCAGTAGCTACATGCATGCCCAATATGAATGGTACAAGATGTTGAAATTCTCCAGAATATTTGTGTAACACAACGAGGACACAACGAGGACTCAGTCGCGTGGTGGGCAGATAACTGTATGGCGACCGAGTGGATCACTGCCAACGTAGTAAAGTTTGCTAAACGCCTTACTAAGAGTATGGGGAATATGGAATTCATCATCATTATGTACAATACCGGCTGGCGTAGACGATCATGTCCTTTCACAATCTTCTGTCCACAGTGCATTGATGTTGTTGACTGTTTTCCATGTCATGGCACCAAGCTTCTCTCTTTGTCGTCCGAGATCTCTCTTTCCCTGTATTTTGCCAGTTGTAACCAAGTATTCCAACTTTTCTCTTTTCATAATGTGCCCGAAGACTGTCGATTGTATCATTCTGATGTTTTTAGTAGCTGCCTTTTTGTGTCGGCCTCTTTGAGAATTTCCTCATTGGTCTTTTTAGCTGTCCAGGGAACTTTCAACATTTTCTGAGAAACTCCACCTCTGTGGCCCCTAATCGTCTTTTAATTTGATTGTCTATTGTCCATAATTCGCTTCCATAGGTCAGAAATGGTTGTATATAGCACCGATTAACCCTGTTTCTCACTTCTATTGACATAGACTTTTTGCATAAGACGTTTTTCATTTTCTGAAATGCTATTTTGATCTGAGCTAATCTGTTTTTTATTTCAGTGGTGCATCTTCCATCTGATGTTATTATTGTGCCCAAGTATTTGACGCGTTACACTTGTTTAAGATTTGTCCTGTTTATTTTTATGCTGCATGATGGTGATGATTGTTTCTTCTGTATATGACCACTACTTCTGTTTTCTTACTATTCAGACTGAGGCCTTTCTTGTTGCTTTCTTTTACTGTTATGTCTATCATTTCTTGTAGTTCATTCTCAATATGGTATTATTGGTTCTATATTTTTTTTTAATGTTGTAGTAAAAATAAAAAGCAAGACACACGCAGAAGATTCTGTCGGAGAATTTCGAACCTGAGTCTGCCTTAGGAATAATCGCAAAAGAAAAAATAGCTGCATGTAATAACATACAAATCTTCATCCTAACATTGTGCTACCAATGCCAGTCCTGAACCCTAGATGCAATAACAATAATAAAA
Source organism: Megaustenia siamemsis (assembly GCA_032433765.1). Lineage (NCBI taxonomy): Eukaryota > Metazoa > Mollusca > Gastropoda > Stylommatophora > Ariophantidae > Megaustenia > Megaustenia siamemsis. The sequence continues at coordinate 17,849,384 of JAVIAB010000139.1, read as the reverse complement.
ATAACCTTTGTTATGGTTATGGAAGGCCCCGGTATTACTGCAAACGAATTAAAATCCATTTGCTCAACCGCCCCTGCCAGTGGAATTATTCGAATTACTAACTCATCTCCCCAAAAAAAATGTAGCTGTAGTCCCTATCATAGTAGTCTCAGCACACGCCAAAAGACATAAAGCGAAACCGCACAGAAAGTGAACACAACCGTCTGTTTCATGTCATACGATATCATCATTCATCGTAAACAATCGGAATACTGAATCTCGATCATTCGGATGAGAGACACAGCTCACGGTGTGCACAGAGCACTTAACTCAGTAGCTCCTGCAACAAATCGGACTTGGAATATGAGGAAACTGCAGCAAGGAACACTTTTCAGACATAGCCTTTAGTGGTTCCTGTTGTCTATCCACTATATTGACCAGATATTCATACTGAAATGAAATGTGTTAGACGAATGACAGAAAACAGCCTGAGAGATAATATCAGAAATGAAGAACTGAGAAAAAACTAGGTATAACGTCCGCCTTAGAATATATAAAGAAAGGACAGATCAAATGGTTTAACCACGTGACAAAGCAGAAAGATTAAAACACAACACAATGAGCCTTAAATAAACGTTGCGAGAACACCAGACCTTAGGGCTGATCACGAAAAAGATGGATTGTCGGAATATTAGAAACATAAGCAAACGTAGCAGCAGCAGAGGTGAACAGAAGAGCGAAAGATCGCACATTATATCTCCCCTCGACGCTGAAAGGCAAATGATGAAAGGAAGAAGATGAAGAATAACATACAGGGACAGGGTGGTCTAGAGGTAAGACGTTTACCTCTAGACGAGACGGTCCCTCGTTTGATTTCCACCACAAGCGGTGGAAAATTTTTTTAAATAAATAAATAAAATTAATTAATTAATTAAATAAGTAACATAAATAAATAAAATAAATAAATAAAATAAATAAATAAAATAAATAAATAAATAAATAAATAAAATTAATTAATTTAATTAATTAAATAAATAACATAAATAAATAAAATAAATACATAAAATACGAAAATCGAATCGATAGCTTTACCCTCCCCTGGTCTCTGGCTAGTGAAATACGATGTTAGCCGTCTCGGTTAACGAGGACAAACAGAAGGTCTAGTGTGCACTCTGCTCACGTTTAAATTCCTTTGGCAGTTTGAAATCGGAAAGAGTAGCCCAAAATTGGTCGGTGCCTGGACAACATTAACAGGAAAAATCTACCCAAAATGTTAAAACTTTCGATGAGAATACCTCGGAAGTCGAAGAATATTTGCCTGTTTGGCGAGGGACACCTAAGTACATGGCTGCCGGCATGAAATAAAGGAAAAAAGGTTATTTTCACGCTAAATTCAGTTCCTCGGGACTTCCCTGACGATATAAAGGAGACGAACGCAAACAACAATAACATAGAAATATGTACTTTTGACTTATGGTAGCGATCTGGATTGAGCTATCGTTGAAACTATTTTCTTTGTTTTTCTGTTTACTATCTCAAGAATGATGAAAAATAGGAACTAAGTACAGTCATGAAGTTCGTCACTTCCGCTGCCAGAGATAAGATAAGCTCAGCGCATGATCTTTCTGTTTGACGGTGAATCTGAGAAAAGATGGCAGCTTTCTTTTATTCTTGTGTCATGTTTTCAATTTGTGTGAGTCTAGCTCATGGAGTCGTTAATAACCCGTGCAATAATGAGTTCACGGACTGTGATTCCGGGGAATGCTGCGCAGCGACAGCAGGGTATGTAATGACTGTTCTTTACCCTTCATGTTTGTATTTCTGACTATTTTTCTGTCGGATAACCCAATCTGATTCTCTTCAACGCATATGCACGTATCTGTATATGTATGTAAATGTTATGTAGAGTCAGTCTTAACATATGGATGTGAATCAAGGATAATAGGACAACAAACAAGAAAATCACTGGAGTCTGTAGAAATGTAGTTTTACAGAAGAAAGTTGAGAATACCATGGACAGCTAAGAAGAGTAATGAAACATTCTGAAAGAGGCCAAAGCAAAGAGAGAGCTATTTTCTAATATCAGGAAGAAACAATCATCCTTTTTTGGCCATGTAATAAGAAGAGAACAGTTGGAATATATTGTGACATATGGATAAATTTTGAGAGACGAAGAGATAGAGGGAAGCAAAGAGAAATGATACCAGACAGCTTAAAAGAGTGGTTTGGCAGAAGGTCAACAACATAAATGATAAATAACTGTGGAGATCGAAAGTTGTGGAGAGACATGATCACCTACGTCAGAATGCATGGTATTTGATTTGATCGCAGAATTTTCCTCAACTTTAGCGATACAATGTGCTATGCGCGATGAGGTAGGTGTTCGTGTCCTTTCACGAAAGTTCTGTCGTTATAATTGTGTACAGAATAAATTCTACTATTGACTTCATGTAACACCATTCTCTTGACCGTAATGAAGATGTTCTGAGAGAGGTCAAGATAAAAAGAGCTAATTTACAATATTAGGAAGAAACAATCATCATTTTTTGGCCATGTAATGAGAAGAGAACAATTGGAATATATTGTAACAACTGGAAAAATTGAGGGACAAAGAGATAGAGGAAAACAAAGAGAAAAAAATACCAGACAGCTTAAGAGAATGGCTTGGAAGAAGGTCAACAACAAAAATGAAAAATAACTGTCCAGATCGAAAATTGTGGAGAGACATGATCACCTACGCCAGCAGGCCCGGTACTTGATGATGATGTATATGCGTATCCATGTATGTATATATGTATATATGTAAGTCTAATTGTATGCATGTGTGTACTCGTATGTTGTGTTACAACGACCATGGAGAACCGGACCTACTTCCAAGCACACTTTACAAACACTACGGAGAATCTGACATACTTCCGACATTGTGTTACAACTATGGAGAATCAAACAGACTTACGAGTTTGTGTTACAACTATGGAGAATCAGACACACTTCTGAGCTTGCCTTACATATATGGAGAATGAGACAGACTTCCAAGCTTGTGTTACATTTATAAAGAATCAGACAGATTTCCGAGCTTGTGTTGCAACTATGGAGAATCAGACATATTTCCGAGCTTGTGTTACAACTATGGAGAACCAGACAGACTTCCGAGCTTGTGTTACAACTATGGAGAATCAGACAGACTTCCGAGCTTGTGTTAAAACTATGGAGAATCAGACAGACTTCCGAGCTTGTGTTACAACTATGGAGAACCGGAGGCGACCTCCAGTGTACCGTTCTGTTCGTGTTGGGGGCCTCGGTAGCCGAGTTGGGAAAACCACCCGACTTGACTACCGAGGTTCGGACAACCCGTGTTCGATTCCCGCGTGGAGCAATGTGAATTGTACTCGTGGTTGGAAAAAACAAAAATACCTCCACGGTCGACCCAGCCGTTGGCAGAAATGGGTACCAGGGTATTATCCTGGGAAGGTGAGGAATGTTGCTTCGCATCTGAGTTTCGATGCTTGAGGCGACACTATACAGAAATCTCCGAACATTTCTGGATAGGCGGCCGAGCATATATGGGTGGAAACTCGCATGCTAAGACGCCGGTTCAAGTCTCGTACTTGACCTTCACCTTTCGTGATCCTGATCCTGAAGTAAAGTACAAGTTGACTGCTGGATTAGAAGATTGAGAAATTCATCATTAAGTGTGTCTTCAAGGCAAGAGATTGAGTAAAATCATCGCCAAGCATAGAAATAGGCCTGAAGTGTTGAAAGAGAAACCCTAAAACACCGTTACTGGCGTGACGTTTTCAACTATAGCAATTATAAACGGCTGACGTTCACTCAACCCACAACCGCCCTTCCTCCTTCGCCATCTTCTTCTTTCCTTCCTCATTTGCCTTTCAGCATCGAGGGGAGATATAATTTGCGGTCTTTTGCTCTTCTGTTCGCCTCTGCTGCTGTTATGTTTCCTAGTGCTTCTAATTGTCCATCGACCCATCTTTTTCGTGGTCGACCCTTGGGTCTGGTGTTCTCATAACGTTTGTTGAAGGCTCGTTGTGTTGTGTTTTGTTCTTTCTGCCTTGTCACGTGGCCAAACCATTTTATCTTTTGTTTCTTTACATATTACATGGCGTGAGTTATTTCTAGCTTCTTTCTCATTTCTTCATTACTGATCTTATCTCCCAGACTGTTTCCTGTCATTCGTCTAACACATTTCATCTCTGTAGAGGTTATTGTTCTTATTGTTCTTGCATCTAGGGTCCAGGTCTGGCATTAGTAGCACAACGTTGGGATGAAGATTGTATTGTATAGTGTTCGTTTTGCCTCCAGAGTTATTTCCTTGTTGGACAATAGTGGTGATAACTGTCCAATGATTTGACAAGCTTTGTTGCATCTTGATTCTATCTCTGCGGTTTGAGAATTATCGTTTGTCATTAGACTTCCTAGGTATTTGAATTCCTCTACTTGTTTTAGTTGTCTGCCTTCTATAGTTATGTTGATGTTCTGTTTATTCTTTGCGACATTCATGACTTCTGTTTTGTTGATGTTGATTTTCATGTTGTATTTTATGTCTGAGATGTTGAGTTTGTTTAAGTGTTCTTGTAGGTCTTCTATTGTTTCATGTATTAGTGCCTGCTCGTCTGCAAATAAAAACTCGTTGATCTCCTCTGTCTCTGATGGGTTGGCTAGCTTGCATATATAGTCCATGTATGTAATAAAGAGTAGAGGGGATAGTACGCACCCCTGTCTTACACCTGATCTAACTTCGAAGTGGTCTGTGTAGCCTACTGCTGTTCTTACCCTGCAGCTGCTGTTGAAGTAGAGACTTTTAATAAGGTTGGTTAGATGTTGGCTTACTCCGTATGTTGTTAGTATCTCCCACAGCTGTTCTCTGTTTACTCTGTTGAATGCTTTTTCCTGGTCAATGAAGGCTATGTATAAGTTGTGATTGTGTTCTGTCGTTTTTTCTGCGAGCTGTTTTAATGTGAATAGTGCGTCAGTACATCCTCTGTTTTTTTTCGGAAACCCATTTGAGAATCGCTTAACTTGTAATAGAGTATAGCTAGTGAGAGCATGGGGGCAGGTAACTTAGTTGTTACCCGCTTCTCAATAGACAATAGCAGCAACAAATGGTAGCGACCATCAATGTTAAGACATACAATTTAAGCATGTAAAATTTCCAGACAGAAATAGAAGTTCACGGAAAGGGGGGGGGGGGGGGGGGGGTAGAGAGAGAGAGAGAGGGGGTGTGTGTTATGGACGACACATAATAGTTTAGGTCCATAGAAATTTAATCCGTTGGAAACACTATATTAAATCACTTTAATCACACAAATTACACTTCGAAAATAAAACAACCGCCATCTTGGTCGCCATCTTGGCCCTTCCTCGAAAGCTGAAAACATCACTCTAGTTGAGAGTTTTCCGGGGATTCCCTTTCAACCTCTAGGCATACTTCTCTAGATGGCGACGATAAAATTAAGCTATACGGTAGCCACCGTATGATGCAGACATTCGCATTCATTCCCAGGATTTGTGTCCAATGACTGGACAATCTTTGATGAATGTCTTCATTGATCTTTCTATCTGTCCAGGGAACTCTTAACATTCTTGTCATTCTTGCGAGAAATTCCATCTATGTAGCCTCTTATAGTCTTTTCATTTTTATTTATTTATTTATTTATTTATTCTTTTTTGTCCATTATTCACTTCCATAGGTCAGAATTATCCAGGACAAGCGGTCAATATTCTTCAGTCTTAGATGTCACCACGCCAGATTCCAGTAAAGGGGTGATGTCGTAAAGATAGTCCCTCTACCCCCGGGTGATTATTACTTGACTGCCCTTTAGTGAACATGTGATACTGTTGAGTTATACATTATCACGTTACCTTTTTTATTGTATTTGTCCATCTTAGGGCACTTGGAGGATACATAGGTGAATGTCAAAAATACAAGACGGTTAACGAGCGATGCACACCTGACCAACCTAAGGAGGGTGAATGTGGATGTAAGAGACTCATGGTTTGCGCTAGGTCGTTCTCTGCGGATGCTGAGCCTGAATCGTACAACTGTCGTTATGTTAGATCTGGGCGCTAACACAAGACTTCGCCATGAAGAACTGAAGACTAAACGCTGCGTTTGCGAAATTTATCTAATAATTTATTGCAATTAATTATTTGACGTAAAAGTAACATGAAGTTTGAGAAATGCCTTGTGACAAATAGATAAAATGAATAAGAATATGAAGGTGTTATGTAGAAACTTGTAAGACAATGTAATAATATAATTAATGAGACACCCAATTATTGATTTTGTTATTAAAGTTAGTTAAAATATTAAAGATAATTGTTTTTATGTGTATGTGTGTGTGTGTGTGAGCGCGCGCACAATTGATCAACAGAATAGAAAGCATCAACCTTGTTCATCAAATTGTTTATCCGTCTGTCCATTTGCCTCTCTACACTTTTGTCTACCAAAATATCATGCTGCGATGAATAAATGTCTGTTTGGATCGATGAATGGATGGATAATCGAACGGCTCTGCTATACTTGTCCGTTTTGCTAGACAAAAACCACAAAACAATACGCAAGTAAATTCTATAAAAGAGAACAAAGAAATTGCGCGCATGCTACAAAACGAAAGTGGAGAACAAAATAGTTTGCAAGTCATTTTTACCTACAACAAAAATGTTCAATTGTTACAACTTAATTTTCAATTCAAACATAACTCGTGAAACAAAAACATTCCCAAAACTCTGTCAAGTGCTTGCTTGCGTTCACCCGATGATTAAAGGAATACAGCTTCTCCTCATCCACCCTTAAGAGGACGTTGTTGTTGTTGACGGGTTGCCACGAGTTGATGCGAGCATGTTGCCCTTTGACTCATAAGATGTAGCGGGTCGTAATGGCTTTCTTGACATTCCCGGCTCTTACTGGAGAGGTTGGATTTCGTCTGTCCAGGCTATGCTGGGAAACTACTAGTCCAGCAAAGAGGTGCTGCAATACTGGGTCCTCTATATCAGTAACAGCCACCACTACAGAGAACACGGCATCCTAGCTTCTGTTAGCCAATCTGGTTTGACGCAGACTGTTTCCAGGGGAGACCACGAGGTCGTTAAGTGGGCGTGTCTGCGTTGTGTTGTGGTTAGCAGTAAAACTGTGATATTTTGGCCCAAAACATCCGATTTTAACATATTATTGTTGAGTACCGGGTTGTCTTCCCTCTTCGATCCCCACTCGCTTGGCCAGGCTAGACAGTTTAGTCTGTTACCTGAGGCACCACGGAGAGGTAGAGTAGGGTCTGGTACACCGATCCTGACGCAAGCCATCAGCTGTGGGTCCCGGACAACTTCCAGCTCTGCTGCGGTTGGGGGGGGGGGGGGGGGTGGCTTTGCCTCCAGTCAGAACAAGTTAAAGAAAGCCCAATACGTTATACCTGCCGCACTATTGTCATGTGACAGGAACAGGTAATTCTATAAAACTTCAAAACAGGAGAGCGGGTGTCCGAGTCGTTAACAGGGAAGACGTGGATTTGAATACCAGAAGGGTCACTAGTTTGTTTTTTTTCCTATCGAGGGTGAAATAAAAATTCAAATCCAAACACCACGATGCGACTGCACTGGACAAGCAACCATTATTCTCCGATCCTTTAAGTCCCGGGCAGACACAAGTAATGGGAAACACGCCGTCAGAAGTTTATTTATTTATTTACTTATTTATTTTGCAAATTGAGACAATCTGATTATTGAGAAGTCAGTCCGTGGAACTAGTGTTCCGGTTCATTGCAACTTCTTGAAATTAAATGAGACAAACACGCCAGGGACAAATTTAGAACCTACAAGAGCACTTAAATAGATTCAACAACACAGTAACAAATTACAACATAAAAATCAACATCAATAAAGCAGAAGTAATGAAGATCTACTACAAGCAATGATAGACATAATAGTAAAAGAAAGTATCAAGAAAGGTCTCAGTCTGAATAGTAAGAAAACAGAAGTAATGGTCATATCGAAGAAACAATCATCACCAGCATGCAGCATAAAAATAAACAGGACAAATCTGAAACAAGTGCAACGCGTCAAATACTTGGGCACAATAATAACATCGGATGGAAGACGCACCACAGAAATAAAAGGCAGAATAGCTCAGGCCAAAATAGCAATTCAGAAAATGAAAAATATCTTATGCAACAAATCTATGTCAATAGCAATGAGAAAGAGAGTTCATCGGTGCTATATAGAACCAATTCTGACCTATGGAAGCGAATCATGGACAGTAGACAAACAAATGAAAAGACGATTAGAGGCCACAGAGATGGGATTTCTCAGAAGAATGTTGAAAGTTCCCTGGACAGCTAAAAAGACCAATGAGGAAGTTCTCAAAGAGGCCAACGCAAAAAAGCCCCTAAAAAACATCAGAAAGAAACAATCAACATTTTTCGGGCACATCATGAGAAGAGGAAAGTTGGAATACTTGGTTCAAACTGGCAAAATAAAAGGAAAGAGAAATCGCGGACGACAAAGAGAGAAAATACTGGATAGCTTGGTGTCATGGCCTGGAAAGTAGTCAACAACAGAACTGATATGATGCACTGTAGATAGAAGATTGTGGAAGGACATGATCGCCTATGCCAACCGGTATGGTACATGATGATGATGATGAATGAATATCACAAAATAGAAACAGAATATCAATTAACTGACTAAAACAAGTAGATTAATTTAATTACCTAGGAAGTCTAGTGGCAAACGACAATTCACAAACAGCAGAAATAGACTCAAGATGCGACAAAGCTTGCCAAATCATTGGACAGCTGTCGCCGCTATAATCCAACAAGGAAATAACTCTGGAGGCAAAACGAGCACTATACAATACAATCTCCATCCCAACGTTGTGCTACCAATGCCAGACCTGGACCTTGGATGCAAGAACAATAAGAACAATAACCTCTACAGAGATGAAATGTGTTAGACGAATGACAGGAAACAGCCTCAGAGATAAGATAAGAAATTAAGAACTGAGAAAGAAGCTAGAAATAACTCACGCCATGTAATATGTAAAGAAACAACAGATAAAATTGTTTGACAACGTGACAAGGCAGAAAGAACAAAACACAACACAACGAGTCCTCAATGAACGTAACGAGATCGTCAGACCCGAATGCCAACCACGAAAAAGATGGACTGGCGGTATATTAGAATACCTAGGACACATAACAGCAGCAGAGGCGAACAGAAGAGCAAAATACCACAAATTATATCTCCCCTCAACACTGAAAGGCAAATAAGGAAGGAAAGAAGATGAAGAAGAAACATGCCAGGGACGCTGTTGCCAGGTGGCATCTTCATCTTGTAATCCTAAGTCTGAAAATTCGTGGAACATCTTGGTAGTGTAGGTACTGAATCTTACAAACTGAAAACAGATGATGGCAAAGTAGAAGAAGAAATTATTGAGCTTGTTAGATACTCGTATTTATGAGCTTGTTAGACACTCGTATTTATGAGCTTGTTAGACACTCGTATTTATGAGCTTGTTAGATACTCATATTTATGTTAAATGACGGTAATGTTATATAAACAATAAATATTATTACCAATATCTTGAATATAAAACCACAACTTAAAAAAAATATTTACTTTTAATAACTCTAAGACATATGGTCAGTAACAGCATATCAACATGGCTCATATGGTGGCTGACATACTCTTGTCTCGGGGTCCGGGATTTAGTTGGGCACGGAATCTAAGATCATATTTTTATATTATTTTGTTATATAAATTGAGTGTTAAAATATATATACGACTTGTGTCGTCATTTAAACTGAATTATTACCTTCTCAGTCTTGTATTACTTTGGAGGGAAAAGGGGGGGGGGGGAGAGTGCATATGAGACATACGCCTATGGCCCCCGTTTTATATTTTTATTTCTGAGACATCATATCGATACTGCACCACAGCGCCTACATTTTTTAAGAGTATCGGTACATTTATGTATGGTGTGTTCAGCACTATTCCAGGCCGCTTTATACTCTCAAGGAAAGCCACAAAATTTCAAAGAAGAAAAGAAAGACTAAGGTGATGTAAAACGTAAAGATGTGACGACAGGAGATGGGAGAGTAGATGGCCACAGATGTGAGTCGAACCTCCGACCGTCCAATCAGCAGGCGGGTGAACGAAGCACTTCACCATTTGTAATCGCACTTGTTTTTGTACCTTCCTATCGACGAATATAACAATGGCCAAGGCAAGTGCCAGATTTTTAGGAGACTCGCAGTTAAAGTTTTGGGACAAGTGTGACATCGTGTCTCGAACCACAATGAAGGCCTGCTCTGCAGCTGCTCTGTCTATCCTATTATATGCAGTCGAACCAGACTGTTTACAGTGCCCCGGCCAGGAAGCTGCGTCACATCCACGTGCGCTGCGTGCGGAAACTTCTCAAATAAGACGGCATGGCGTGAGTGTCAAACATAGATGTAAGGGCACTGTCCTCAAGATGTGATGTGATATACTCCGTAATATGTCAGTCACAGCAGAGATGGGCTGGACGTCGTTTGCGTCCCAGAACAAAGAAAATGTTATATGGTCAAATGCAAAAGAACAGATTATAAATGGTTAACAACACGATAATCGTCCCATGACACATTAAGCGTGTCACTGAAATCAATATCTGTTCTAACGTTTGAGAAAAGAACTGGCACTCGTCACTCACGTGATCGTTGATGACGTGAAAATCTAAGAGGACAAAAAAGACAAAAAATGACGTGTTCCTTAAGCGAACGCTTTGCAAAGTCAGATTTAAAACAGTACCCTCCTCCTAGACAGGGCAATACTCAATACGTCTATGTCCTCATTACAGCAGACATTTCAAAACTAGTATCAGCCACTCAAAAACCCAGTTTAACAAAGAACAGTGGAAGCTTGCTTATCATTAACATCAATGAACTAACAACGGTGGCTGGTGGTGCCATTGGCATCAATGAACTAACAACGGTAGCTGGTCGTGCCATTGACATCAATGAACTAACAACGGTAGCTGGTCGTGCCATTGGCATCAATGAACTAACAACGGTAGCTGGTCGTGCCATTGGCATCAATGAACTAACAACGGTAGCTAGTCGTGCCATTGGCATCAATGAACTAACAACGGTGGCTGGTGGTGCCATTGGCATCAATGAACTAACAACGGTAGCTGGTCGAATCTTTGGCATCAATGAACTAACAACGGTGGCTGGTCGTGCTATTGGCATCAATGAACTAACAACGGTAGCTGGTGGTGCCATTGGCATCAATGAACTAACAACGGTGGCTGGTCGTGCTATTGGCATCAATGAACTAACAACGGTAGCTAGTCGTGCCATTGGCATCAATGAACTAACAACGGTAGCTAGTCGTGCCATTGGCATCAATGAACTAACAACGGTGGCTGGTGGTGCCATTGGCATCAATGAACTAACAACGGTAGCTGGTCGAATCTTTGGCATCAATGAACTAACAAGGGTGGCTGGTCGTGCCATTGGCATCAATGAACTAACAAAGGTGGCTGGTCGTGTCATTGGCAAAAAAGAACTAACAAAGGTGGCTGGTCGTGTCATTGGCATCAAGGAACTAACAAGGGTACAAAATAAGACAAACATAAAGAAAGACAGATCTACATATAGAGTCAGATTGTGGATTGCAGAGATACTATGTGATACAGACGACAGAGTGAAAGAGAGATAGATGAACGGTTGCCGGGAAAGATAGACATTTACATGCTGGAAGAAACAGAAAGAGATGGGCAGACAAAAAGACTGAGGCAGATAGAGACCATTAGTCACACAGAGAAGGAGATGGGGACTGCGTGTCTAAAGATAGGATTTCGGTCTCCGGACAAGAAGGTTCCACTTTCGAATACCGACACAAGCGGTGGGTATTTTCACCTCGATTCCGTGTTTTCCTCGTGACGTTACCTCCCATGGTCTTCTAGATGGTGAGATCCATTGACTGCCTCCCATGGTCTTCTAGGTAGTGAGATCCGCTGATTACCTCCCATGGTCTTCTAGGTAGTGAGATCTGTTGCCTACCTCCCATGGTCTGTGGGTAGTAAGATCAGTTGACTACCTCCCATGGTCTCTGGGTAGTGAGATCCGTTGACTACCTCCCATGGTCTCTGTGAAGTGAGATCCGCTGACTACCTCCGATGGTCTTCTAGGTAGTGAGATCTGTTGACTACCTCCCATGGTCTCTGTGAAGTGAGATCAGTTGACTACCTCCCATGGTCTCTGTGAAGTGAGATCCGTTGACTACCTCCCATGGTCTCTGTGAAGTGAGATCCGTTGACTACCTCCCATGGTCTCTGTGAAGTGAGATCCGTTGACTACCTCCCATGGTCTCTGTGAAGTGAGATCCGTTGACTACCTCCCATGGTCTCTGTGAAGTGAGATCCGTTGACAAGTCCTCTCAGAAAACGGCGAAAAACAGGAAGTCTCGTATGTGCGAGCACGTTAAAGAACTCTTGAAAGTTAAAAGTTAAAGAGAGTAGGTGAACAAATGTTCGTTGTTCGGGCAAAATCGTTCAGCAAATATACGCATTCCGACGACGGACATGTCTGGCCACAAGACGCAAATACCTTGTCGTCAACTAGCGATACAACTCATCCAAGCTCACTTAACTGGTGAACACTAAGAATAAGAGAGAGAGAGAAAGGAAATCAGTAACAGAAGCTCTGTGAGACACAGCACGCGATGGTCAAGCGATAGAGAGAGAGAAAGGAAGTCAGTGACAGAAGCTCTGTGAGACACAGCACGCGACGGTCAAGCGATAGAGAGAGAGAGAGAAAGGAAATCAGTAACAGAAGCTCTGTGAGACACAGCACGCGATGTTCAAGCGATAGAGAGAGAGAAAGGAAGTCAGTGACAGAAGCTCTGTGAGACACAGCACGCGACGGTCAAGCGATAGAGAGAGAGAAAGGAAGTCATTGACAGAAGCTCTGTGAGACACAGCACGCGATGGTCAAGCGATAGAGAGAGAGAAAGGAAGTCAGTGACAGAAGCTCTGTGAGACACAGCACGCGATGGTCAAGCGATAGAGAGAGAGAAAGGAAGTCAGTGACAGAAGCTCTGTGAGACACAGCACGCGACGGTCAAGCGATAGAGAGAGAGAAAGGAAGTCAGTGACAGAAGCTCTGTGAGACACAGCACGCGATGGTCAAGCGATAGAGAGAGAGAAAGGAAGTCAGTGACAGAAGCTCTGTGAGACACAGCACGCGACGGTCAAGCGATAGAGAGAGAGAGAGAGAAAGGAAGTCAGTGACAGAATCTCTGTGAGAGACAGCACGCAACGGTCAAGCGATAGAGAGAGAGAGAGATAGAGTAGCAGATCCACTGACGAACGAAGACAGAAAACTATATAAAGAACAAAATGTGGTTACATACCTATCAGTATGAACGCAGTATACCCCGGCATCGCACTCTGTGAGCTCATCATTACACGTGTTCTCACTACCCGTGAGCCAAACTCACACAAATTATCAACAGGGCACCATCTTCTGACTGTCTCCCCACCAACTGGAGACAATGACAGAAACAGTTAATTTTTATGCCGATACATCAACATTAACGTAACTTTAGTCCATCTGTACCTTCAACAATTAAATCAAAACAACACTAACAAATCCAGACAATCTAACTATCAAAAGTAAGCAGCATTGTGTGCAACACTCTCATTGAAACGATACTGCAGATCTAACAACATGAACAAAAGACTAGATGCAAGATCTCTCCAAACAGGACCAGGTGGAGTTTAACTTTTGAACCAATTAAAAAACGCCACGTATGTCCAACGATGAGACAGGCCATGCGAGTAAGAGCCGTATTCAAAGCTCTATCCACGGGGAAGGACACCTCGGAAAACAAACAACTGCTACCTATTACCATCGAGAGAAGGAAAGGCTATGGGAGAACACTCAGACAGAACCCACGTGCAAGGTGGGCGCAACGAGAATGAAACTCCGATATCAAGCCAAGATCAGGCCTGTCGAAAGAGGAGTGTGTTAGCCGCTGTGCAGACTGAGGGAGACAATCAGGACACACACGTATATACATGTATATACGAATACTGTCTACCAGCCCATCGTGTGTCGTAATTAAGTCCTTAAACTCCCCCCCCCCCCTTTTTTTTCCTTTCCCCAATCATAAAACAGGACAAAGAATCAAGATGACATGGTCACAAGACATGAATGCTGGAGAAGTATGTAACAATGACGTTAGTTTGTGACCTACACAAATATAACAATAGAGATACAGTATATCAATATCTGAAACTAAAACCTGCGTCACACAATGAGAATTAACAGGTGATATTTGCCCATTATATCCCACTTTTTTTTATTTTAAACTGCAAAAGATTTAAGTAAATTCTTGAAGATCGTCACTTCCGCCCTAAGAGATAAGATAAATAGAGCTGTTTCGCTCATCGTCTTTCTATTGGCGTGAAGACAGTAAGAGGATGGCAGCTTTAATACACTGTTGCATCTTGTTTCTAATTTGTGTGAGTTTGGCACACGGTGTTGTTGACAACCCGTGCAACGATCAGTACACGGAGTGCGATGCCGGGGAATGTTGTGCCCATTCTACAAGGTCTGTAACCATGTTTATTTCTGTATATTGTTGTGTCTTCGTTTGTCACTGGGTCTCTCTCTCTCTCTCTCTCTCTCTCTCTCTCTTCTCTCACTGTCTCTCAAGCATAATAAACTTATGTCTTGTTATCTGTTCCTTTGTCCCTCACACATAAAACAATGTCTCTGTCTGACTGTCTGTCTCTGTTCGCTACGGTTTCCGGGTTTTTGTCAGGTAAAAAAGGGAAGATTTTCTGGTTTTTTTTATGGTACTGGTACTATACGTGATATGTAATCTACTAGTAAAGCTACCTACTACTACTACTACTACTACTACTACTACTACTACTACAATAACTACTACTACTACTACAATAACTACTATTCCTATTACAAAAACGGCTACTACTTCTTCTGCAATAACTACTACTATAATAACTACTACTACTACAATAACTATCACTACTAGAACAACTATTACTACTAATGCTGCAATTACTACTACAACAATAACTACTACTACTACAACAATAACTACTACTACTATGAGGACTACTACTATAATAACTGCTACCACTACTACTAATACTATAATAACTACTACTACTACAATAACTACTACTACAATGACTATTACAACTATTATTACTATAAAATTACTACTATTACTATGATAACTACTACAGTAACTACTATTATTACAATTACTACTACTGCTACTACTACTACTACAATTACTACTACTGTTGGACTCAGTCTATTTATCTGCACCCTATCTTCTTGCCTCTTTCTGTCTGCCTGTTAAATCCTCTATATTCTGACCACTGCCCATTTATCTCGCAGATATGATGATAGCTTTACATAAAAGGAACACAACAAAATACTGACGTTTCGGCCCACATGCGGCCTTCTTCAGAAAAGTAGAACAATAATAATAGATGGGGAAAACAATAATAATAGATGGGAAAACAATAATAATAGATGGGAAAAACAATAATAATAGATGGGAAAAACAATAATAATAGATGGGAAAAACAATAATAATAGATGGGAAAAACAATAATAATAGATGGGAAAAACAATAATAATAGATGGGAAAAACAATAATAATAGATGGGAAAAACAATAATAATAGATGGGGAAAAACAATAATAATAGATAGGAAAAACAATAATAATAGATGGGAAACAGATAACTAAACTTACATCTACAATGATAGGGACAGGCAGGTCAAGGAGAAGAAAAGGGCGGACGATGAAGAGGAATACTCTTCTCTTGATTGCGGAAGAAAAAAGAAGTAATTCATATTTATATCTCATATTAATGTGATTTGACAGAAGAATGTTGGGAATACCATGGACAGTTAAAAAGAGTAATGAAAATGTTCTGAAAGAGGTCAAAGCAAAAAGATACCTAATTTCCAATATTAGGAAGAAGCAATCATCTTTTTTTGACCATGTAATGAGAAGCGAACAATTGGAATCTAAGGTAACAACTGGAAAAATTGAGGGACGAAGAGATAGAGTGAAGCAAATAGAAAAAATACCAGACAGATTAAGAGAATGGCTTAGCAGAAGGTCAACCGCAGAAATGATAAATAATTGTCGAGATCTAAAATTGTGGAGAGACATGATCACCTACGCCAACAGGTCCGGTACTTGAGGATGATGATGATGATGATCTCATATTATGTGATTGTATGTTCCCATGACTTAATTAATTGATGTTCTCTTCCATGTACTACCCATATAGTGCACCTGAGGGATTCACAGGTGTGTGCCAGAAATACAAGACGATTAATCAGCCCTGCACTCCCGGAGGACCTAAAGATGGCGAATGTGGATGCATGAGATGGATGATCTGTGCTAAATCTTTCTCGGAAGATGCCGAACCTGGATCAAACAGTTGCCATGTCCTCTTGCCGGGACGTTAGCGGGAAATTGCTGTTTGAGGGTTTCAAAGTTTCCTGGACAATCGACTTGTCAGTGAATTTAAGGAATCAGTTAATGACATAGTAGCATTAATCAGGGAATGAATTAAAAAGTAGCACTGACTAGATAATGATTGAACGAGTAACACCAGTCAAAGAATGATATAAATAAACTAACTAGAGAATGATTGAAAGAGTAACTAACGAGATAATACATTAAAAGGTAACACTAACTAGAGAATGATTGAAAGAGTAACTAACGAGATAATACATTAAAAGGTAACACTAACTAGAGAATGATTGAAAGAGTAACTAACGAGATAAAACATTAAAAGGTAACACTAACTAGAGAATGATTGAAAGAGTAACTAACGAGATAATACATTAAAAGGTAACACTAACTAGAGAATGATTGAAAGAGTAACTAACGAGATAATACATTAAAAGGTAACACTAACTAGAGAATGATTGAAAGAGTAACTAACGAGATAAAACATTAAATGGTAACACTAACTAGAGAATGATTGATAAGAGTAACTAACGAGATAATACATTAAAAGGTAACACTAACCAGAGAATGATTGAAAGAGTAACTAACGAGATAATACATTAAATGGTAACACTAACCAGAGAATGATTGAAAGAGTAACTAACGAGATAATACATTAAAAGGTAACACTAACCAGAGAATGATTGAAAGAGTAACTAACGAAATAATACATTAAATGGTAACACTAACCAGAGAATGATTGAAAGAGTAACTAACGAGATAATACATTAAATGGTAACACTAACCAGAGAATGATTGAAAGAGTAACACTAATCAGAGAATGAATTAAAAAGAAACACTAATCAGAGAATGAATTAAAAAGAAACACAGACCAAAGAATGATGAGAAAGTAACTAACGAGAGAATGAATTAAAAAGTAACACTAATCAGAGAATGAATTAAACACTAACCAGAGAGTGATTCAAAGAGTAAAACCAGAGATTGACTTAAGTAGTAACACTAATCAGAGAATGAATTAAACACTAAATACTTATCTGCAAACTGAATAAAAACACACGAGAAATAAATACAAGGATAGTTTAACTAACAAACCACGTCTATTAATTATCATTTGGTGTATGTGTGTTTGCTTCTCTGTCTGGCGGTTTATTTTCCTTCTGTCTGTCAGGATGGTCTGAAAATTGTATGTATGTCCACCTGCATGTCTGTCTGTGAATATATTTTCTGTTTATTTGTATGTGTATTTAAACTTGACTGTTTATTTATGTATATTTATAACTTGATTGTTTAATTGCTTGCCTGCATCTCTGTTGGAAATATCAGGTCAGAGAAAAAGTGAGTACATTGAGAAACACTGAAAAGAACACTAACAAGAGAGGCAAGGTTAGCAGGCATAGACTAACTCTCTATAATCGAACAGCTCGTCCAGAATAGAGACAATTAGCTGGAAACCCAAAGAGCCGCGTGTGCCGTCTAACGACACTGAAAGGATTAAGAAACATCGATATGTGCCAGCTATTTTTTTTTCTTCCCGTTCTTTCTTTCTTAATGCCCCTATATCTTGTTACAGCGTCGTCTTGTTCTTTATATAGTGGCTAGTACTTCAATGATCACAGCACATCACAACATTGATGTAACATGTAACAGATAAGATCATGACAGAGTCGTTTTCTTTAATATATAATGATAATCACATTTATTGGATTTTCTGCTGGCACACATGATCTATAGTCTGGATGCAATTATTAAATTAATGTTCATTAATTTAGGAATTCTTCTGAGGCAAGTCGCCGTGTAGTTATGAAGATATTCCAGCATCCTAATCATACAATTTATTCAGCATGGTCTACTTACACTTGTGAGAATTTATGAACACACACAACTTGAATTAATCTTCACTGTCTTTCAAAGCTACTTCACACCTATAATTATAACTTGTTGATTCTTAACTGACTTGGCTAACTCAAGACTCCTACTCTTAACTTTCTCACTGTTCTGACTCTAACTGTTTCTAAACTTCTAATCTGACTTTTGTCCTAACTCATCCTGGACTGACGGAACTATCTACTACTTCATCTTGGACTATCTTTCTCTGAACTAATTGCTAACTGCTTTCAGCAGTCGGCCGAAGCCGTACTCACTGAACGAGCCTACATCTTAACTGCTCTTCTGGTCTTCCGAATTCTCTGTCTTAAACTGTTGTGCAAAACCTTAAATACTCCAACAGCTCCCTTCTTCCTGAGGCTCAGCAGCCAATCAGCTGCTCTTCTGAGTGCCCCTGCGACTGATCACAAGTGTTGGCCACTCTACATTTACGTGTCCAGTGTCCACTATCTGTGACTCACACCTGGACTTTCCCAAATCTGGACAAAGCATCCTATTTTTCGCCTACTTGGTGACATAATGTTACCTCATGACAATGACCTCTCCTGGAAGTTGGATGACCACTTATCAGCCGGCCAAAGTCATGGGGTCAACGCATGCTCATCACAATAACAACTACTAGTTGTTGTGAACATGATGGGCACTCGTGGAGCTCTGACAATAACACCACGAGGTCGTTGCATGTTACTAGTCATACCTGGTCCTTTCCAACAACTTTGCTCTTGTGAACCTGGCATGGACATCTAACTTAGTTTGGTGGGTGTCCTACCCCTACCCCTGCAGACACTGCGCTATCTTCTGTTGCATGGAAAATTCCATGGGCTCTTAACCTTCCTCACTCTGACTAACTGTTATTCCTGGAAAATTACCATAGTTAAAATCTGCTGGTCGCCACTATATGATACTGCCATCGTCTATTCAAGGAGCGGTAACGACTAAATTACCTGCTCTCTCTATGCTTCCTTAGCTTACTCTGTTACATATCTTTCGTACGTTTGTGTCTTCATCGGTCTGTCAGTTCATCTGGCCAGTTTGCCTCTGTGTCAACCTGCCAGTTTGCCTCTATGTCAACCTGCCAGTTTGCCTCTATGTTAACCTGCCAGTTTGCCCCTGTGTCAACCTGCCAGTTTGCCTCTGTGTCAACCTGCCAGTTTGCCTCTATGTCAACCTGCCAGTTTGCCTCTATGTTAACCTGCCAGTTTGCCTCTATGTCAACCTGCCAGTTTGCCTCTATGTTAACCTGCCAGTTTGCCTCTGTGTCAACCTGCCAGTTTGCCTCTGTGTCAACCTGTCAGTTTGCCTCTGTGTCAACCTGTTAGTTTGCCTCTATGTCAACCTGCCAGTTTGCCTCTGTGTCAACCTGCCAGTTTGCCTCTATGTCAACCTGTCAGTTTGCCTCTGTGTCAACCTGTCAGTTTGCCTCTTTGTCAACCTGCCAGTTTGCCTCTGTGTCAACCTGCCAGTTTGCCTCTTTGTCAACCTGTCAGTTTGCCTCTGTGTCAACCTGTCAGTTTGCCTCTATGTCAACCTGCCAGTTTGCCTCTATGTCAACCTGCCAGTTTGCCTCTATGTCAACCTGTCAGTTTGCCTCTATGTCAACCTGCCAGTTTGCCTCTATGTCAACCTGCCAGTTTGCCTCTATGTCAACCTGCCAGTTTGCCTCTATGTCAACCTGCCAGTTTGCCTCTGTGTCAACCTGTCAGTTTGCCTCTGTGTCAACCTGCCAGTTTGCCTCTTTGTCAACCTGTCATTTTGCCTCTATGTCAACCTGCCAGTTTGCCTCTGTCAATTAAGGAGTTACGATAGAACAAAGTACACGATCCATCCAGTATATAAATCGGTCATATCACTAATGGCGGGTCTCGAGGCAAGACGCCGGCCTCCAGACAGAGAAGTTGTGGGTTCAAATCCTAGCTGCACCAGTTGGGATTTTTTTTAATTTATGATTTCTCTCTGCGTCAGCCATCCCTGGTCTTAGCAGCGAGGCCCTGTTTTGAAACGTCAATTACTCATGGACGGGAAAAAATATGAGTATCTCCGAAGACAGAGTTATCTGCCTGTGAGGCGAGGGACCCCTGTGCACACGGCTGCCAGGGAAAAACGGACTAACACGCAAAATGAAGTTCCTAGTCTCTAGGGACTTCGTCAGAGGTTAAAGCTGGTTAACGCAATAAAAAAAAATAATAAATATCTGTCTTCTTGCTATTCTTTCTTTCTTTCTTTTTTCTTTCTTTCTTTCTGTAAATAATAAATAATTATAATAAATTATATACATAATAAATGTAGACACACAGCGAGATTTTCTTTGTTATTGCTACGTAGAATAGTTTACTACCATTTTATTGATCTCTGGGTAATCCACCGCGTGCGATGCACGTTCAACAAACTGAAACCAGCAGCGGCAAAACAATTACAGGAAAAGAAAAGCTTCTGCGACATTAAACAAACAATTACCGCCCTTCGTCCCTCAGTCTTGACGTATGTGTAATCTCGCATGTTATATGTAAATTGTTATTCTACCGCTTTACACTCAATCGATTTGCAACATCTTCCGTCTTTCTGATCTCTGTCCACGTGTTTTAATTATATTTTTTTTAAAACTAACTTTACGACACATATTACCATTGCTGGTGTATGTCGGGGGGCTCACGAAAGAACCGGAGGGATAAAGGCCGCTTGGTCAAAGCAGTCGCCATGACGTGTGAGACTCAGGATTTTTATTTCACCCCCGATAGAAAAAATCATTTCTGCCTACCGCGGGCTTCGAACACAACGGCGGCCTTTTCGGCCCACGAAACAGTGGATTTCGCCACACGACCATGCGCTCGCGTGTTTCCTTCATTCATCCGTTGAAGAAATCTAGCATCTCATAACAGTCACAAAAAAGACGCTATATTTTCACCTATAAGTCCATTCAAAGCTACCTATATCTTTCAAGCCAATGTGCTGGGGGGAGGGGGGGGGGTCACCCAAACCACGTGACATTTTCAGCATTGCCAGCAGGTGCGGTTGAGGGTAAGATGACGTCAGCGGTCTATAGCTCGCATAATTTAAGACGTCACAAGCACTGGGAGAGAGGAGCTTTCCCAAAAAGACCTGTTTTTAAGAGAAACCCCCTCAGCCTTTCGGCTTGAGAGATATATGTGACGAGTGTCCATCCATAGCCATCTATATATTTCCAGAGACCTACGGGCTGACAGGGAATTCCCGGAGAACTCCCAACTATCGTGACGTTTTCAGCTTTACGAGCAGGGGCGGTTGTGGGCACAACTAATTATACAGATGGCCCGAGGTTAGACAATACAATGGGAAAACGCCCAAACAGCATGATGTTTTCAGCTTGTCGATATAGATGAAGCGACGTCGCGTCGTCTATAGCTTCTATAGCTGAAACGTTATTCTAGTGTGGGTGTTTTCCGATTTTATTTTTAGCCCACAGACGTTTGGAAATCTATAGAAGGTTGTGGTCAATCAAATTTTGTGAGAAATTACGGCGCGCCATTTCTACAATGAGAGAAAGAAAAAAAATATGAAGTAGAAGAGAGTTGATATAACAGCGCCCTCCAGTAATTAATGTTACGGCACATCTGTTACTGTCAAGTAATTATATTGTGCGCTATTCATCATCATAAAGTACCATGCCTTCTGGTGTAGGTGATCATACCTCTCCGCAACTTTCGATCTCGACAGTTATTTATCATTTCTGTTGTTGACCTTCTGCCAAGCAATTCTCTTAAGCTGCCTGGCATCATTTTTCTTTGCGTCCCTCTATCTCTTCGTCCATCAATTTTTCAGTTGTTACAATATATTCCAGCAGATCCCTTTTATAATGTGCGCTATTAGATAGAACAACTATCGACACAGTCAGTCTATTCTATGGAAAGAAGCCTCGGTGAGTATGTAGCTAGTGCACTCACTACTGACTACAAGGTTCCGAGTTGAATACCCACATATGGCGATATGTTTTCTTTGGACTCATACGGTTTTGGGATTCACACAGCATATGAAATTGAGTACCTATGATTCTTTTTCGGGAATATGTGTCGGCCTGGCGTGATACTGATCACGTGAGCCGTAAAATGTCAATGAAAAATGCGGACACTAACACTTTATACGTCATACGATTTAATTACGAAGTGCAAGAACTATTTATTTAATTATTTAACGAGTGTTAATTACTTTATTATTATTTAATTACTTAACGGGTGTTAATTACTTTATTATTATTTAATTACTTAACGAGTGTTAATTACTTTATTATTATTTCATTACTTAACGAGTGATTAACGAAACTGTTCACGTGTCAATGTAAAATGAGAATATGAATGTATATAACATTACGTATAGTATAACCACCATGTGGCTGCTGGGGCTCTCACAGTGAGGGAAGAAAAGAATATAACCACTTTTACCTGCCACGCATGTCGCAAGAAGCGATTAAAGCGGTTTAGAATTGTCGCCTGTATAGTCGTATAGGACGTTCACGGAAGGACCTTTGTTAAATTGACCGATGCATTGTTGGAATTGCTGTAACAAGTGGTGGAATGGATATGGGATACTCTTTACTGCAATAAAACTGGTTGCACTGATAGAATAGAATAGAATAGTGTATCTAACACACCAAGCATTTGTTAACTTTTAAGACTCAACAACTTCTTTGGATATTTAGAAAAGCTAGTTATTAAAACAAAAGTCAGTGATACATTTCAGAATAACGCCTTAACGCTGTTTCATATCGTCATTATCATCAAGTGCCATCACACTTTCTGACGTAGGTGTTACTACTTCTTCACTTCTATATCTATATATGTTTATTAATTGTTTTGCTGTCTACCAGCATAGACATTCACTTTCTGATAACTTTTCATTGATAACCTCCTTATCTTCTTTATCTAATATTCTTTTCTTCAGATTGTCACAATATATCCTCCAGCGATTCCTCTCTCATTAAATGACATCAAACTGATTACTTTGTTCTCCACATGTTGGTAGTACGTTTTACTGTTGTCTGGTTTCTTTTAAGTAAGACGTCATGACCTAGTTTCTCAAGCGTGTTGTCTGTGACGTCACATTCTCATCAGTCTTATGGTCAACATTTTTAAATAAAAAGAAAACAAAACAACAACAGACATACATTTATGTGGCCGTACACACTTTGTGTGTCTTGTAGTCAAGGATTGATGTCCAACTATCAAGACTGACTATACCTAACAATGTTATTATTAAAGATGGAGTTGTGATTATTTTGTTTATTCTTCAGGTTGCAGTCTTCGCCTAAGCTATTTTGGGACTCATCTCGGTTATACAGGGTGTTTATAAAGTCTCACTACACTTGGTATCTAGGTCAATTTGAAAAAAAATGTTTATGACGTCATCACAATATGTGCTCCCACTGTCAATTGTGCGATACACACGGGTAGTTGTTCAAAAAGATTTATAGCAAGATTTCCTGATAAACAACCTCCTCATCGCATTACGGTTAGAAATTTGTTGAATAAGTTTATTGCTACTGGAAATGTGGAAGATGCTCCACGATCTGGTAGGCCTGCTGTGAATGATGAAATATGTTTAGATATCCAAGACAGAATCCTTAAAAGTCCAGTCATTAAGAAAACTGTCGCAACAAGTGAACTTACCATTGAGCACATATTGTGATGACGTCATAAACATTTTTTTTTCAAATTGACCTAGATACCAAGTGTAGTGAGACTTTATAAACACCCTATATATCTAGCACTTAAAGTTAATGCTATTCTTCACATGTTTTAAAATTAATTAATTAAATAATTACAGTGAATTAATTTAAATACCCGAAGTTAAAAAAAATGTCACACATTTAAATTAAGGGAAAATAACGAAAACAAGTACCGCTGTCACTGATGAAAGCAAAAGAGATAAGTAAGGCAATCTCAGATCAGAATGGATGATAATATTTCATATAATGCATGACAAGTCTGGTGTCAAGACACAATAGTTGCAACCTCAAGTTTCCTGTGATATTTAGTCTACATGGCGAACAGACCACGGTCGATGCTGTTATTACGAAAGCAAGTGGGCTGAGTCAGTAGAATATCAATAACAACGTGGAACGCTGTCTCTATGTGTTGACGAGACATTATTATCTCTTTGTTTATATATTGTCTTTGTTACTTCCCTTTGTTATTTAAACTTTAATGGAATTGCTTGGATTTCTAAAACGGGACGACTCTGAATTAAAAAAAAAAAATCGTTGGTTCTTGAAACTAGATGTGGTTATAGTGTAGTACCGAAGTCGGGATCGATGTTGAACATGTCTAATAAGCGAGAACAAATCATCATCATCAGGTGTTATGCCTATTAGAGTAGGCGATCATTTCCCTCCACATCACTCACTTCTTCATACATGTCATAATTTCAGTGGGTGATCTTTGAGAGAACGGGTAGAAAGAAGACAATACGTCATACATGAATTAATACCAGGCTTGGAAAAGAGTCCAGTTGAAGTTGTAATATGAGTGCTTCAGACATAAATACAATTGGCCAGGTTTGGAAAAGAGACCAGTTGAAGTTGTATTATGAGTACGTCAGACATAAATACAACTGGCCAGGTTTGGAAAAGAGACCAGTTGAAGTTGTATTATGAGTACGTCAGACATAAATACAACTGGCCAGGAAAACGCTTGGAAATGAGAGTCCAGTTGAAGTTGTGATGTGGCTATGAATTATGAAACAAATTGACAGCAAATTTGTAAACTTAGGCTTGCAGGACAAGAGCTACAACTTCAGACGTTCGCATCAGACATTGAATTCGTTGTCTCTTGAGACTAAAAGATGTAAAATGAAAATAGTCGCCACTGAAAATGATGATTACTTTGGTATTTCGTGCGAGCCAAATATGAAAAAGGATTTTGATATCATTATTAATACGTTAAATTGCAGCGTATTAACAAGTAATCAATCAGACTGGATCTAACAGACTCTCATTATGATAGAAACTACCGCTGACCGGAAAGGCTTCAAGACACAGCTGAATATATTCGCTTATTAACAGACAGCTGCCTTCATAAGAGAGTCTGGAATCCTACTATGATTGAGTCTTGATCGCAGAGAGAGAGAGAGAGAGAGAGAGAGAGAGAGAGAGAGAGAGAGAGAGAGATTACAAAAAACAAAACAAAAATATAAATCATTTCTGATATACTTCTAAAATTGTGAGAAAAAAAATAGTGGGTAAATGTGACTGAAAACTGTAGCATATTGAGGAAACGAAGATGTCAGCCAAAATACGGGGTGTGGGTGGTCATCATCGTGTGGCATACCGGTTAGCATAGACGATCATGCCATTCCACAATTTTCTATCCACGTTGCGTCATATCAATTATGTTATTGTCTGTTGCCCATGCCGTGACACGTAAATATGCAAGTGGTCATCATCATCATCATGTGGCATACCGGTTAGCATAGGCGATCATGACATTCCACAATTTTCTATCCACGGTGCATCATATTAATTCTGTTACTGCTGTTGTCCATGACGTGACACCAAACTATGTAAGTGGTCAGCAACTCAAAAAGACCACGCTGATTTCGGAGGTTCTGGGATGAATGGTGCAAATAACATAGATTGCTGGATCTAAGCCCACTTAACGTCATTTTAAGGGTTGACGAAAAATAGTTTAATTATTTTTATATTTGTCAGGTGAATGCAAGAAAGAGAGCAAAATAGTACTTTGGAAGGAAGAAAATAGCACTTTGAAAGGGAGAGAAATAGCACTTTGGAAGGGAGAGAAATAGCACTTTGGAAGGGAGAGAAATAGCACTTTGGAAGGGAGAGAAATAGCACTTTGGAAGGGAGAGAAATAGCACTTTGGAAGGGAGAGAAATAGCACTTTGGAAGGGAGAGAAATAGCACTTTGGAAGGGAGAGAAATAGCACTTTGGAAGGGAGAGAAATAGCACTTTGGAAGGGAGAGAAATAGCACTTTGGAAGGGAGAGAAATAGCATTTTGGAAGGGAGAAAAATAGCACTTTGGAAGGGAGAGAAATAGCACTTTGGAAGGGAGAAAAATAGCACTTTGAAAGGGAGAGAAATAGCACTTTGGAAGGGTGAGAAATATTACTTTGAAAGGGAGAGAAATAGCACTTTGGAAGGGTGAGAAATATTACTTTGAAAGGGAGAGAAATAGCACTTTGAAAAGGAGAAAAATAGCACTGTGAAAAAGAAAAATGATAGAAAAAGTAGCACTTTAAGTTGAGCGAAAAATAGCATGATAGGAAAGTAGCACTTTAACAAGAGAGAAGAGTAACACTTCTCTAAGTAAATAATAATAGCATCGCATATGAAAATAGAATGATATAAAAACTTAGAAGATAAGTGCCTCAAGATTAGAATAAGCGGGTTTTAAGGACATAAATTGTTTATACTACTGCCGGCTTGTCATTTCACTTTTTGTAGAATAAGTCTCGGGACAAGCTGTCCAGCAAACCAATCTCTGATTCCATTATTGTTGTCTCCTGGTTAAAACATATACTCCCAATTGCTCATCAGTTCAGACAAGTGGGCTTGCGTGTGTGTGTGCGTATGTGTATGTGTGTGCGCGCGCGCGCTTAAAATCGGTGTTTGATTATTTTCAGCATTTGTATGAACACACTTGTTATGTTTTTGATTCCTTTTTCTTCCTGTCCCAAATTTTGGGGCAGAAAATTCAGACATGTTAACAACAAAAATATCGTAGCAGGCAATACAATAACAAAGTAGAACAACGCATCAATTCCAGGAGACAAATAATAATAAATGAATCTCGTGGCAAGACGCTGTGCCAATGAGTACGGGTTCGATCCTACTTCGGACCATATACTGTTCTGTTTTTTTTTTTCAGTTGTTGATAATTTGTCTTTTTTTCCGAGTGCTGTAATCTCTTCCTTATATGATTCGCATCAATTTTGTATGACCAACGGGCCATGTCGTGATGATATGGGCGATCTCACGTCAGATTTTCGTTGTATGTACGTGGTTCTGTCGCCCGCTATGAGCAATAATATTAATATAAAAACAGCAGCAGCAGTTGTAGTGTAGTAGTCCAAGTATTAGTGGCGGTGGTAGAAGTAGTGGTAATAGTATTGGTCGTTTCAAATCTAAATGTTCACGATTAACATGAAATATCTCCTCTTTCCCTGCACTTACAAACTTGATTTTTTGCATCTGGCCTTGTTTTTCCAAGGTCCCACCGATTTCACAAAATTTAATGATGTAGGAAGTATGCTTCATCATGAAGCAGCACTTTCCTTTGATCTCAGTGAATTTACGGATCTTTTTGCTCCTGGAGAAAATAATTTACCGTACATTAATGGAAATCAGCTTCTCGACATAGGCGTCTCTACACAACTTGAAAGTTGGAGGCGTTTATCAACTGTTTACTTTCTATTGTTTACTTTCTTTAAAATACTATGAGAATGTCAATGTTATAGCCTTTACAGACGGTCTAAAACAAATCAGCGTATAAACAGTTCCATTAATGAAAACTATTTAAACAATATACAACAAAGAATACATTAAAAAAAATTAATTATCCGTTGCGAGCGATAACGAGCATGACATATCAAGCAAAGTTATTGTTTATGGGTACGCATGTGACTAAAGAGTCCGATGTAAGCACGGGATCCTCTTCACTGTAAAGAGCTACATTGTTCGTTTTATGTCTTTCCATGTGAATTTCATTATTTTACGTAAACAAGACATATGAAAGTGATTTAGTTTCTTTGCATGCCTGCAGTACACATATCAAGAATCTTTACATTTTCAAAACGTTATCAACTTTAGCTAAAGATTGATCATGCGGACATATAAAAACGTCCATTATTATTTCATTTATTCTGAATCAGAGGAGTCTAACATATTGATTACTAATCTGGGCTGAACGAACGATAGTCCATCTTTTTTCCAATAGTCATTTTCTTCTTTTAAGACATGATCTTCACATTTGCACCAAAAATCTTTGTCAATCTGTGATAGAGCAGCATATGTCAGTCCTTTTATATCGCATAGTTTAAAACTTGTATTCTCAGCTGCCACTTGCCCTTTAATTTTTGCCCAAACGAGTTCAATGGGGTTTAATTGTGGATGATAAGGGGGCAGTCTCAAGCACGTATGACCATGCTGTTGAATGATTTTGATCTATTTGGAATACTTTGGTCTTTTGCGATTTCTTAACAAGTGACAGTAATTCAGGTTTCAAAAATCCCTCGTTAAATGGAATTCCTTCCTTTCTTAGCAAAATCTTTATAACATCTTTTGTACTGGTAGATGTAGGAATTTTGTCTTCTTCTGCCACAGCGTTGTGGTACGACGCGTTGTCCATTACCAGACAGGATGGTCTGTCTAGAATTGGAAGAAGAGTATTTTCAATCCACTCTCTAAATATATGGCCATTCATCTCGGTGTGATAGTCCCTGTTGTCAGTATAATTAGAGGTGAATATAAGTTCTGCATTTTTCACCAACCCTTCTTTTCGGCTGCCTGCATGTGCCATTATAATACGCTGTCCTTTTCCAGTGGGTACACATCTTTTAATACTTCCATCTGATAACTGCCATTCCTTTGCACTTGTGTGGTGAGAATTTATCCAAGATTCATCTAGAAATACAATATCATAACCTTGGTTACGCATTTCCCGTACTTCACGTAAATATTTACTCCTCATAGAAACTAAGTGCGGCTTCTCGCAGATGACATTTCTACCACTATCGTACTTTCTAAACGTAAAACCGATGCTTCTAACAGTTCTCCATAATGTTGTTTTCGACACAACAATGTCATTTTCTGCTCTCAGTCGAATTTTCAGTTTTCTTAAAGTCACAGTTTCTTTGGAATCGAACATTTTACAAATTGCTCTTCTAATCACTTCCTTGTCAAAACTATCTACTACTTTCTTTCTTCCTAGCGTCCTAGTCTTGATTGAACTGGACACTCCGTTAGCTTTAAGCACTTGTTTGAAAAAGCGTTTGCTTATACCCAATGCGTGAATAGTTCTCTTTTCTGGCTTTGAGATGCTTCGATACAGTTTTCCACGCTTAGCTTCTATGCAAAAATATTTATACACCTTTATTGCCACTGATTGCAATGTAAGGAACTTTACTTTTATACCCATTGACTAACAGATCACAAATTTAACGAAATTACCCAATAATTAGGATACGCCGTTGCACATAAATCACAACAAAACGACAGGAAATGGGATGCACCAGATATAAAATTATAACTATGACGCGTTTTATGTGTTTTTTAGTGCTTAAAACAGGGAAATTGGCGCGCATTACGTTCAAGATGACAAGTCCGTGGGTGCTCACTCATATGAAGCGGTAATTCCTCCAAATATATGGTTTGACCAAAATGCCTTAAATTTGTATACTTCAAATAAAGAATATTTAAAACTATACGTTTGTTGGTGAGGAAATGAATGTACTTCTTGGGACCAAAAAATCACAAGACCATATGCACAATTTCAGCATTATCAATCAATTGGTTGCAGAGATATGGAATTTTAAACACCTTCAAAATATTTTGAAACGACCTATAGTAGTAATTGTTGTTGTGGTGGTGGTAGAAGTAGTGGTAATAGTAGTAGTTGTTGTTGTGGTGGTAGTAGAAGTAGTGGTAATAATAGTAGTTGTTGTTGTGGTGGTAGTAGAAGTAGTGGTAATAGTAGTAGTAATTGTTGTTGTGGTGGTGGTAGAAGTATTGGTAATAGTAGTAGTTGTAGTAATGGTGGTGGTAGAAGTAATAGTGGGTAGTTGTAGTTGTTTTTGTAGTTGTAGGGCGGTAGTGACGGTAGTGGTATTAGTAATTGTTGTAGTAGTAGTTGTTGTTGTAGTTGTTGTTGTAGTAGTAGTTGTTGTTGTAGTAGTTGTTGTAGTAGTAGTTGTTGTTGTAGTAGTAGTTGTTGTAGTAGCAGTAGTTGTTGTTGTAGTAGTAGTTGTTGTTGTAGTAGTAGTTGTTGTTGTTGTAGTAGTAGTTGTTGTAGTAGTAGTAGTTGTTGTAGTAGTAGTAGTTGTAGTAGTTGTTGTAGTAGTAGTTGTTGTTGTAGTAGTAGTTGTTGTAGTAGTTGTTGTAGTAGTTGTTGTAGTAGTAGTTGTTGTTGTAGTAGTTGTTGTTGTAGTAGTTGTTGTAGTAGTAGTTGTTGTTGTAGTAGTAGTTGTTGTAGTAGTTGTTGTAGTAGTAGTTGTTGTTGTAGTAGTAGTAGTTGTTGTAGTTGTAGTAGTAGTAGTTGTTGTAGTAGTAGTAGTTGTTGTTGTAGTAGTTGTTGTAGTAGTAGTTGTTGTTGTAGTAGTAGTTGTTGTAGTAGTAGTTGTTGTAGTAGTAGTTGTAGAAGTAGTTGTAGCATTTGTTGTTGTAGTAGTTGTAGCAATTGTTGTAGTAGTTGTAGTAGTAGTAGTAGTTGTAGCAATTGTTGTAGTAGTTGTAGAAGTAGTTGTAGCATTTGTTGTTGTAGTAGTTGTAGCAATTGTTGTAGTAGTTGTTGTAGTAGTTGTAGCAATTGTAGTAGTTGTTGTAGAAGTAGTTGTAGCATTTGTTGTTGTAGTAGTTGTAGCTATTTGTTGTAGTAGTTGTTGTAGTAGTTGTAGCAATTGTAGTAGTTGTTGTAGAAGTAGTTGTAGCAATTGTAGTAGTTGTAGAAGTAGTTGTAGCATTTGTTGTTGTAGTAGTTGTAGCAATTGTTGTAGTAGTTGTAGTAGTAGTTGTAGCAATTGTTGTAGTAGTTGTAGAAGTAGTTGTAGCATTTGTTGTTGTAGTAGTTGTAGCAATTTGTTGTAGTAGTTGTTATAGTAGTTGTAGCAATTGTAGTAGTTGTTGTAGTAATTGTTGTAGTAGTTGTAGCAATTGTAGTAGTTGTTGTAGTAATTGTTGTAGTAGTTGTAGGAATTGTAGTAGTTGTTGTAGTAATTGTTGTAGTAGTTGTAGCAATTGTTGTGGTAGTTGTAGCAATTGTTGTAGTAGTTGTAGCAATTGTTGTAGTAGTTGTTGTAGTAGTAGTTGTAGCAATTGTTGTAGTAGTTGTTGTAGTAGTAGTTGTAGTAGCAATTGTTGTAGTAGTTGTTGTAGTAGTAGTTGTTGTAGTAGTTGTAGTAGTAGTAGTTGTAGTAGTAGTTGTAGCAGTAGCAGTAATAGTAGTTGTTCGATTAATTATGTTAGAATCTGGCATTATTCATTAGTTATTGTAAGAGAAAGTAAACTAATTTAATTGCTAATCAGTGAAATAACTTCCTGAGCTCCTGTGAAGACTTTAACAACAACAACAACAATTCAAGCAATATCAAATATCCTATAACCTTTGCCTTCCCTGGGATGACTAGAGTAGGTAATTTCCTAGTTTAAGTACATAAATTATTTCGGCGAAACAAGTTATCTCCCCCTTAGCTGACGCCATAACAAAACGTCAGTGGTTCTCAAATGCTAACAACTATCTCTATGTTCATCACTAATGATTGACACAAGGTTTTTTTTTTGTAATAACTCCCATGTTATTATTTAGATCTAGTTTTGTTTTCTCAGTATTCAAGTTTTGGATAGGTTGATGGTGGACAATATTATTGTATAAATCTGCCGCAAACGGGCACCGTGATCTTGCTCTATCTCTTATCTGCATTTAGGGGTCTTCTTATCACGGATTAGAGTCACCGATTAAAATGAGATGTTATTCAAGGGGACCTTACTCTACCGAAGTGAAATAATTAATGTGCTTAAAAACCAGTTTGTCTTTATTTTCATGTGTTTGTTGTTCAAATTTGAGATTGCTGCTAAATACTCATTACAATACTTAAAATTAACATAATTGTGATAAATTATTAACGTATAATTGATTACAAATAAAACAACAACAACGACACACAAAATTAAAAAAGATGCGAGGCGAAACAGTATGAGAATTACACGAAGAAAGGAAAAGAAATACTTTTCAAATAAAACCAAACACTTTATTTCCGTCCCTGACTAGACAAACTGTTAATGTGTTTGTACTTCTAAATGGATAATTGTATCTCTTATGGCTGAAGTTTCTGTAAATCACTAGTTTGTGATAATTCATAAGCTTCTTCAACCTTTATGATTACCCTCTCTTTGTGACATTCTCCAGTGTCGCCACAGGTTCGCTGTTGTTTTCTGCTTATTGATCGTTTAATTTAACAATATGTCAGTTAACCAACCAATCAACAACGATTTTGGAAACTGCTTCACCCGACAAATAACAGAAACGTAAAGATAGATAAGTGCATCAGAAATTGTTAAACGGAATCACAGCAGTTTATACAGCACTTCAAATAAACAAAGATGTGTGCTAGTTTTATTTATACATATTTTGTTTTGGCTTTGTTCTTGCTTGCTTCCTAGTCCTTGATCTCTTACAAAACTCTGTGAAAATCTATGATTTTTGAACTTTAAATAATTTCAATACTCGAAGAAGGTAAAATTATTATTGAATTGTTCAGATTATTTCTTATTAACATACCCACGCTTCTCGTTTACTTTATTATTTAATGTGTGTTTCAGTATCATGAGAAGAGATTCGTTATTCCTTATTTGTCTTTGGAGAGTTACTTCCGCTGTATGGTTTCCAGTGTTTATAAATTTCCGAACTTTCTACCTACCTACCTACCTACCTACCTACCTAACTACCTAACTACCTACCTACCTACCTACCTACCTACCTACCTACCTACCTACCTACCTACATTATATTGGCAAGTCTGGGTAGTGATTCCCCGATGATCGCCTTCAAGCGCGACAGGAATTTGGGAGATATTCTGGTTAGGAGTCATCTCCCTCGCTCCGACCATCAACACTTCGGTGCGGCCTCTTGTGGTCGGAACTGTATCACCTGTGCCTATGTGCTCCCCCACTGACTCTGTCTTATTCCCCTAATGGATGGTTCGAGATTAAGCATGGCTTCACATGTGTGTCAAGTAACATCATTTATGCCATCATATGCCAACGATGCCACATGACTTATATTGGCGAGAGTGGAAGACGATTAGCGGAAAGATTTTGTGAACATCTACGAGATGTTCAACAGAATACTGGCACTCCAGTGTCTTCCCATTTCCCCTCCCTATACCACAAGGGCTTAGACGACATCCGTATCACTGGTATTGTCATTTGTCGCTCTGGCGACCGCAGCCTGTTTGCTTTGGAGAATCGCCTCATAGTCCAGTTTCGTTCGCTGACCCCACGAGGCATGAATGTATCACACTCGTACATATAGTTTCCTTTCGGTTGCTCCTTCCTTTTGTATAGCCTTCTCTACTGCCCATTTTTGGCACTTTAGTCTATCTACTATGCCATGCTATTCATAGTTCTCCTCCACTAGTCCATATTGAAACACTTCGGTGTTCTCCTATACCCCTTTTTTCTGTGCTACTTGCCCCTCATATGTTTTTATTGTACCCCACTCTCAGACATCTCACTCTTTCTGCATTTTGAGTACCTGTTATTCTACTGTTCTATTCTTTCTCCTTTGTATTTGCACACTGACCCTGGTGTGTACTCTTCTGGTTATGTGGGCGTTATGCGCACATTTCTACACATATATGATTGTCCCCGTATGGGTGTGCACATGCATGTATGTGATCTTATGTATGGGTATTGGTATATATATATATATATATGCATGTATGTGTGTGTATGTATGTATGCATATATATGTATATATATATATATATATGTGTGTGTGTATGTTGATATGTATAAGTATGTGCATGTCTGTTTGTACGTGTATATATGCATACACGCATCTCTCTGTGTGTGTGTACATGTATTTATGGGCCCTTAGATACTTTTAGACATTGTCAGTGTCTTTGCAGTCGAGGTAACCCAGACAGCGTTCCCCCCACTTGCGTATTTTTAGAACCCTTCACCTGACCTGAGGGTATAATTGCAGCTGCACCCGTGTGACTCTCTCTTTCCCGTTCTGACCACGGTCCACGACTAAGGGAAGTCATTTTTCTTTTCTTAAACCAGTTTCGATTATTTTGTTTTGTATGTTTCGTTACTAGTTAGCTACGTATGATTAGTTTTATTTACTTACATGTATGTGTTTGCGTATTGTTTGTTTGTTCCTGCTGAAGGCCTATTGAGCCGAAACGTCATTCAAATCTGTGTTTTCTCCTAATCCCGTAAAGCTTTTATCATACCATTTTTTTCTAATTTTTTTTTCAGTTCTCCATCCCCGAGTCTGGTTTAGCGGAAGGATTTTGTAAACACCTTCGATATGTTCAACAGAATTCTAGCACTCCAGTGTCGTCCCATCTAGATTCATCAGACCACATGGACAAAAACCACATCTGTATCACTAGTATTGTAGACACATAATAATAAATGCATGTTATTATGGAGGGAAACTTCCGAGCCGATAGATCAGTGAATCATTTCAGGGGAACAGGAATGTTCACAAAATTCGGGACAAATAATCAACAAGAGAGAAAAATACAAAGAATAATAGATGGTGCGAAGCAGGATCGAACCCATATTCCTTAGCACGGTGCCTTGCCACGAGAACCAAACCCTAGACCACGCGGTCAACGAAGCTATCTACCAAAAAAATAGCTATCATTGGCTATGTCTTTGACGCATATGTACCTCTAGTATAGGGCTACGAACACAACTCGGGAATATATTGTATATCTGTATTTTCCCCTCCCCTATCCGGGACATACTTGTCTTAATAGGAAAAATACAGATATACAATGTATTCCTGAGTTGGGTTCGTAAGATGGACAAGTCAGCCAATGAAAATTTGTACCATTAAAGCTAGAGACAGGGCGGAAATGCGCTCCATGGTAGCCAACCTTCGATGCGGAGACGGCACTCAATGAATGAATTAAATATTATTACGGTTAACATATCTACACATTTGAAAAGCGAAATGAAACATGAAGGCGGAACCTAACCTTCTACCACAACGGACTTATACCAGCCAGAGATACATCTTCAGAGCACGATTAAATGAAGAAACAAATGAATAGAAAATATTACAAAAATCCTGAAACAGTACACCTCTTTCCGAACGTTTCACCGCACTGTGCGCCATTCCGATTATGGCAGCGTACGCTTCGTCGCATAGTGCGCCACGCTCAGTTTTAATAGTGTGAACGTCATCAAACCATATTCTTTTTACATGTTTTGTATCATCCTGATATTGGTGAAATCTAATAGCTTGTTCAATTATCTAAATATTCATATATAATATGTTATATGTTAGAGAAATATAAATATATAGATTGATTCTTAAAACTTGAACAATTTTGTCTCTGAAATCTCTTCCGTTGCGTCGATAAAAAGCTTCCGTGCGGAAAGAGGTACCTCTTAGTTAGCTCTAGCAAGAGTTAACAAGAAGAAATGTGACGCACAATTTTGGAAGAAAAACAGCAGCATTTACACCGCTTTGTCGGACGTGGATGTAACATAACTAAGAGAAAACTATACGAAACATTCACAATAGACATACAAGACGGAAAGGGAAGGAAAGACAAATCTTCGCAGCTTTCTTTCCGTCAGTCAAACAAACTAGAAACTAGAATACTAGAAGTATTTTACTTGGCAGGCGAAGTATATACTACAACTTATGTCTTCATTTAAGGTATTTGTTATTGTTATTTAAATGCTATTTAAATTGTATCTTGGGTACCAATTATCCTTCTTTGCTATACTATAAGTTTTGTTGATAATTATTAATCAGTAGTAGCTGTTGTGCGAGTGCTAATAATTATTTTATTTTTACTAAATGAAAATGTCAGTCAGCAGTGAGTTTCAGTTTCATGAGTTTCTCATTCTGGCGTTAGACTAAAGTAAGTGTAAGGGTAGTGAGAACGTCTTGTTGTTTGGACACTTTTCTTTCGTGTTACTGTTTACTTATAACTTCGTTTAAACACAAGGCGGATTTTTCATAACCATATGCGAAAAGAGATTTTGCTATTTATAGGAAAGAAAAGTAATTTAATTGTTCACTCACTGAAAGTGTGAAACAGTTCAGAAAGTAGAAAGTTATAAATAATTTATAATTATATAAATAAATTAAATTATTATATTATCAATATTTAATTATATTATTAATATTTAATTATATTATAAATTATTGATATTTAATTATAATATTAGTATTTATAACATGGACGAGTAACATCAAAAGATGGACAAGTCAATCTCAGTAGTAGTAATGATGTAATGTCACTTGTCAGCCTGCACCATCAAAGCAAGAAACAGAGTCAGAGTAGAATAGCGATCCATGGTAGCCAACCTTCGTTGCGGAGAAGGCACGCAATGATGATGATGATTAGTATTTAATTTTATAGTAATTACATTTTAATAAACTTTATAATTATATTATATTGAAATATTGTTATATAGTTAATTATATATATAATAAGTACTTTAGTACTTAGGTAGAGGTAAATAGTAGTAATAATAATATAAATGATGAATATCTCATGAAGCAGTTAAATAAAATCTGTCAGTCTGAATTATTTTGTTGATATTTCTTTTGAAGTTGAAGACTATCCTCTTTCTCTTCTCACATTCTCATTCTGATTTGTGATTTTCATTTTTCAATGTCTCTAACTCTAGCCTTTTATAATAATAAATAATAATAATATTATAATATAAAAATAAAGCCACAGACTTTAATACTTAATAATTTTAAACTGTAAGCTTTTAGTATAAATTTTAGTTTTAATCAATCCCTTCAATTTCACTTTTTCATAGTTGTGTTTAATTGCACAAAATTGTGGACGTATCACCATTATCATCTATCATTCTGATTCTATGAATATTTCATTTGTTAGATTGTTATGAATACATTAATAAAATTATGTATATTTAATAAATTCCTGTGTTAATCTGTAACTTCATCATCATTGAGTGCTGTCTCCGCATTGAAAATTGGCTACCATGGAGCACCATTCCAGTCATTCCACTCTGTCACTTGTTTTGATGGTGCAGATTGTCATAGGTTGACTTGTCCATCTATTGATGTTACACATCCATGTTAGTCTTGGTCTGCCTCTTTTAACTTGTATTTTCCCTTCCAATATTACTTTTATTAGGCTGTTGTGAGAAAACTTACAGATTACATATTGTCTTGTAGCTTTTCTGTCTGTTTCAATTTATTCTGACATTTAACAAAAAGTTTTCAGCCTTTAGCTTCTTATTTAGGATTTTACATAACTAAGAAATGAAAATGACAAAAAAATCATATGTTTGTTGGCCATGTGATGGGAAGAGACAGGTGAGTCTTAAAACATGCCCTCAAATGGAAATCAGAGGGTAAAAGAAAAAGAGGCTGACCTAGAGAAGCACTAACAAGAACATGTGATAGAGGTGAGAGGCAACAACAGCAGGCATCAGCTCCTTTGTCAAAATTGATTTTCTCCAAGAACAGGGACATGTGGCCAGATACAATGCGGGTCCCATGCTGGTTCTCACTTCATAACAAAGTACAAAGATCATCAGACGTGGAGAGTCTAGAACATCTGCCCTATGTGCCATCTTTATCTTCCACTTTAAAGGACAACAGATAGATAACAGAAATGATTATTGTATTGATGATTGTTTTATCATAATGTTTGCAGCAAGATTTCTTTTTGTTTTAGCCTCCTACTTTTAGAACGTCTTTGTTATTCTTTTAGTGGTTTGTGGTAATTTAAACATTCTTTTGTAAACCCACATTTCCCTGACTTTTATATCAAGTTTCTTATCTCTTGTCAGATTGTCCAGTATACACTTCAGTGACTTCCAATGTCAAGACAAGTGCTTCTAAACAACACTATGAAACATTTTTATTATCTTCATTGTCATGGATGCAGTGCATATTTTTTTCTCATTCTTTGGCATGCAGCCTTTGCACTGTTTTATCCTTTATCTATTTTGTATATCTACCTTTGAAAGTTAGTATTTTTCCCAATTATTTCAATTTATTGACCGTTTTCTTTTTGGTAACATCAATTTTCGTCTCTGGCAAAGTCCCTAGAGATCAGGGTCTAAATTTTTGCATGTTAATCCATTTTTCCCTGACAGCCATGTGCACAGATGGTCTTCGCCGCACAGGCAGATAACTCCATCTTAGGAGGTACTCATATTTTACCGTCGATGGGTAATTAATGCTTCAGACCGGGTCTCGCTGCTGAGACCGACCAGGGGTGGTTGCAGCAGAGAGACATCACAAATAAAAATCCTAACTGGTGCAGTCGGGATTTTGAATCTTTCTGCCTCAAGACCGGCGTTTTGCCATGAGACCAACCAGTCTCCCATTGACCTCTTTTAATACTGTCTCCTTTACTTTAGTTCATTATTTCTATCTTTCTATTTATTGATCTTTCGAGTTGTAGCCGGCCCATAGGGCATAGACACAGATACTCTTTCTCTTATCTACATTTTTTTCTAGCAGTTTTCAATCCTTCTGAAGATATTTGATCAAATCTCGCCATTTGTCAATGTTCTGTGCAAGCAACTCTATCTCATTGTTCTTTATTTAGGAGATTTTATTTTGTTGTTTTAACTATTACTTTAGACTTATGTTATTGAGAGTTGGACATCCATTTATTATTGTTTTTCATTACTATAACATAAGAATTTTCTGTCACTCATTTTCACTCTTAGCAATTGAGATTGTGTCATCATTAAACCCTGTTTATATTATAACTGCCGAATGATATTCTGTGTGTGTCCTTTATGGATCTTAGTATAACATCACTATACAGATTAAAGAAAGCTAGTGATAGAACATAACCCTGCCTAACACCTTGTTTTATCTGTTGAATTTCTATTGAGTTGATATAACTAGGTAAACATTTACAGTCAGGAAACAAACATTTGATCATATATGTGGTGAAGACATCACATACTTTGAATAATTACTTCTGTCGTAATAAATAATTTATGTAATAATTGTACAACAGCAACACAATTGAGAAACACCGCAATCTTTGCACAAGAGACCATCGGGTGTCACTAGTGACTAGATCACATCTAAATGGGATTACCCTGTCACCATCACTCAGTAATTCATTCTGTTTACATTTGTTAATATAATTCCCAAGTATTTTCACATTTATTTACTCACAACAGAGTGCTCAGCCAAGTTCTGGGCCGTCTGGAGTATCTCAGGATGAATTCATAGTCAGAATTCCAAGGTAAATCAACATTTACTTCAATTATTTTCATATTGTGCGTTATATAACCTGAAAACCCATGCAGCTAATTTTAACCTTTAAAAATTAGCAGAAAATGTGGATAAGCAAAATAGCTGATGCCTCAAAAGCCACTATGTGTGAGATAACCAAGATAAGATATCAAAGACACTCCCTTTTCTCTCTATGATGCAAAGAAAAATGGGATAAAAAAACAAGATCTTGAGGTTGGAAAACTAGGAAGTACAATTAAAAGTTATAACAGATGACCAACACAATTGGAGTTTGAGTTTACAATTTTTGTCTTATTTTTGATTTAGTCATTTGTTTTCCACCATTAGAAACAAAGGCACCTGTCAGCACTAGAGCTGAAAACAGTCAGTGACTCATAGCTGACTGCCTGTGGCAGAAATGGTGAACCAGAACCATCCAGATCCTACTTCACCTTTTTGTGGTGTCTCTAGAAGCAGGCTAATCAGCCTAGCCAAGTGAGTAATGATCAAGAGGAATAGCAGATCAGTGCTCAAAAATACCAGGCTGTACTTAATGTCCTTGTAAGGGTGGATGGTGAAGATGACTATTCATTCCTTTAGCCGTCGGGTAAATGTGACAAAGAAAAACATCACCATGACAACAGATAGTCTGTTCATGCCATCTCTCTGTGACCAGTGTCAAATATGATTCTTATTTAAGGCACAAGAAAAAAGGATGACCTATGAGAGATGTGAGGACAATCATACTTGTCTCCAGAATAGATAGAATGAAAAATAATAACCTCAATAAAGTTGTTGGAACCCACATACTGTATCAAACACAGAGAAACAGAGTATAAAGTGATTCAGCAACATCATGGGAATGGAGAGTAAGATTAGTCTTATCAAAGTTCTTATTGACCTCCACATACTACACTTGTTGATGGAGTTGATGAGTCTAAAGTTGGGAAAGGGATCTGGTCAATCCGGAATGCTTAATAGGAAAAGCAGATGTATCTATAATCAGCACCTTGCAGGAGCAGTCAGTCTGTATACACGTTGAGAAATGCTGAGATGGGCAGTGGAGCGAATATGGAGATGCCCCAACTGCAATGAAACTGATTCCAAGAATAGAATATAATAATTAGTCTGTTTTTTTTTTATTGACAACCACACAACTGTATAGATCTAATCCCTGAATTTTTGTTCCTTCCTTGTGTTAAACCTCATAAATCTTCATCCTTTTTGTAACATCATTTCCCACACAAGGTTTCACAAACACCTAACCATAAGTCAGGATAAGTAATATATATTTTATCAATTATGTGCAAAGATACACAGTACTGTATACATTTTTTATTTCATCAACTTTGCATTTCAAGTGCTAATTCATTATTCATAGAATGTGTCATCTCTCGTGGAGGACTCAATGTTGTCTTTAGGGAGTCATTGATTCTTTCTTTCATCCCATTGTCTTCTATGTTTGTTTTCCAGAAACTATCATTTTTATGATTTTTTTAAGGTTTTTTTTTATAATGTTTGATTAAGTGATTTACAATGCATGTAATGTAATTGTGACAAAATTTCTGTTTTTTTTTTTTTTTTTTTTTTTTGCTGTTACAGGGACACACGAAGAAGATTCACCATGATGAAATTTGGATCAGGAACTTCTGTAGATTTTGCAAAGCTTGGTGATGCAAGTATATTTACAAAATTGCATTTGAACAAACAATTTTTGCTTATTGGACAGTCTTTATTAATTTTATTTTGCAATT
This sequence comes from Megaustenia siamemsis, assembly GCA_032433765.1. Taxonomy (NCBI): domain Eukaryota; kingdom Metazoa; phylum Mollusca; class Gastropoda; order Stylommatophora; family Ariophantidae; genus Megaustenia; species Megaustenia siamemsis. The sequence goes on along the minus strand of JAVIAB010000139.1, from coordinate 17,808,100 downwards.
TTATTAAAGCACTGAAGCTTTGAAAGGTATTTTCATCCCCCACCTTATGCTACCAATGTGGTAGTTATAACAAGACATATGCAAAAATTAGTTACCACCGATTTGAAATGTTTAAGAAAAGTGGTTGTTGTGATCAAGGAGACAAAATTGGGAATTTTTAAGAGAACAATGTGGGTACCATTCTTAAGTGACTTACAGAATCAACTAATGAAGTCTTTTGCCCATCAGAAGAGAATGTGTCATCTTTCTGTGTGTAAGAGGTAATGAACATGTTGACAGACTTGCCAGTTTGGCTGATGTTGAGTGTGGAAGGTCAATGTACCTCTCTAACATTCTGAATAACTTCAGGGACACTGGACAAAAAAAAACAAATGCAAAAAAATGAACCTGAATCCGCTGCTTGAACAGACATCATGAATATCATGTCAAGGTAAGAGATGCCAGACAGGAGCACTATATATGAATCCAAAGAAGACTTGTCCCTCAACACAACACTGGTTTCATTAGTCACTACACATATATGGATATTATTTGGAAGAGATCTGAGCACTTATGGACTTCTCTGATATGCAATGAGGATGACCTGTCGACTAAACTAAAGTTTAATGTAGATACAATTTTTACAATTTAAAATTATTAATTTTATTTGCTCTCATTTTGTATAACCATGTGCATTTAGGGTTACCAGATGCTTCAGTTTCCATTGAAGGACAAGTAATATTTGTAATATACACTGCAATTCAAACAAAAATGAATTTAACCAATTTTTTTTAAAGGATGATTTAACATAAATGTTACAAAATTATGTAGGCTTTTTCTTTTTATTTGCGTTCACCAACTTTTACCACTGGCAAAGTCCCTAGAGGCAAGGAACTGAATTTTGTATGTTAATCCGTTTTTCCCTGACAGCTGTGTGCACAGGGGTCCCTCGTCGCACAGATAGATAGCTCCGTCTTCAGAGGTACTCATATTTTTTCCATCGATGAGTAATTGACGTTTCAAGCTGGACCTTCCTGAAGAGACCAGGGGTGGTTGCCGCAGAGAGTAATCTTAAATCAAAATCACAACTGGTGCAGACGAGATTTGAACTCACAAACCTCTGTCTCAAGACCGGCGTCTTGCCGCAAGAACAACCAGTCCCCCATTATTATATAGACTTCATCCTGAATGAAATATCAAATAAAATTAATTTTTATTTTTTGGCAAGTGTTTGCCCAACAAAGATCATAAGTCTGATTTGGAGTGTAGTTTTATGCCAAACACATGTAAACACTATTTATCAGTTGCCTTTTATGCATAAAGATATAATATATTTATACAAATTTATTTATGCCATTATATTTAAATACAATAGTATCTTTATTTTGTAAGCTTATTTACATTAGTTATAAATAAAATTCAGAAAAGGAGGTGGTAGTTTAGATATAAAACTCTAGAGAAGAAGGTTCTGGGATCAAATCATACCACAGGTTATGGAAATGTCTCTAAACCATAATTTCTGCAAATATTTACCCTCCTCCATGTTCTGGATAGTGACATCTGATGTCTAGCCCTCTTAGATAACAGGGACAAACAGTGGGTTCTGTTTTCTCTCTGTGAAAATCCTTTTCAATTATAAGTCATAAAAGGTCAGAACCTGGACAAAGTTGTTAGACATTTGTTGTTAAAATTTACCCAAACTAAAGATGTGTTGGGCTGAAAGGGGCATATATCACGGCTTTCTATAAACTAGCGACACAATGCATCTATGCCCAGTTAACACGTAAACGGTGAAGAAGAAAAAGCAGAGCTATAAATAAATGACCATTTCTTGTATAAATGTTGTACAATTGTGATTCAACAGCAACCTGTAAAGATTGAAAGAGAAAACAACTTGAAAGAATACAAAACAGCAAATGATATTGACATGCTTCCAAGTTTGGAATTGGTAGTGAATATGGCAGGGATCAGAAGGAAGAGTCTCGTCGCAAAAAGTATGGTATCATGCTAAAGAAATATAACCCAAATGACCAACCATGGCACCTGAAGATTGGGTCAGGGAAACAAGCCAAGAGGCAAGTTGTTACTGGCTATTTAAATCATGCTTGAATAGTAAATGTTGATCCTTTACAGTTCAGATTATATTTTACCTTGAAGAAATATTTTTCTTTATGTACATTTGACAGAATAATGTCAAACTCTCTCTCTCTCTCCTCCCTCCCTCCCTACCTCCCTCCCTCCCTGCATGACAATCTGTCACTAGTTAAAGTGATATACTATGATTTTGTACTGCATGACAATCTGTCACAAGTTAAAGTGATATACTATGATTTTGTAGTACATAAATGTGATATATTGCTAGATTATCAGGATAAATAGTTAAGATTTTTATTTTACGACCTGGAGTTATCTTAAGTTTTGAGTTTAACAAATTTTGTATTTTGCTGCATAAAAGAAAATGTTGAAGTTAAACACTGCATGCATGTTGTTTGTTGGCACTCAATTTATGTCTCTCATTTATCAGGTTTAAGGGACTAAGGGAAGGAACCATCTCTGAGAACACATCTTACTATATCTTCACGAAAGCAGCAGATGGGGCCTTTGAAGCTTTCCCAGTAGAGGAGTGGTATAATTTTAGTCCTGTCATCAGATATAAGTACCTGAACTCAGAAGAAGCTGAAGAAGAATACAGCAGGTAATTATATTATTTGTAAAACAGAAAAGTTTTCACTTTGTTCCATTCTTTTGATAGTCAATATTTTTAACTTCACTAACTTCTTTGTTTGATATATAATCAGCATACTTGCTTAGATTTAATACATTCTTGGAGCATCTAACCTAATTGTTGAACTTTTACTCTTAAGATATCTCTTTGACAGACAAATGTATGTTCATTACATTTTGTGCATTGTTTGAAGAACTACTTTCTTTTATAAAATGTTGGACCATCTTGTCAACAGAATTGTACATTTTAATTTAATTGTTCATTTAGGTAGCTTTGTTAAATTCTTGGAGCATCTAAGTAATATTATTATTCTTTCTCGATATATACAATTTAGCCAACCCATCAGAGGCAGAGGATATCAACAAGCTTCTATTTGTAGATGATAAAGCACTAATACATGGAAAAATAGAAGACCTGCAAGAACACTTAAATAGATTCAACAGCGCAGGCACAAAAATACAACATGAAAATCAACATCAATAAAACAGAAGTCAAGAATATCGCAAAAGAGAAATAAAATATCAACATAATTATAGATGGCAGACAACCAAAACAAGAAGAGGAGTTTAAATGCCTAAGAAGTCTAGTGACAAATAACAATTCACAAACAGCAGGAATAGACTCAAGATGCAACAAAGCTTGTCAAATCATTGGACAGCTATCACCACTATTGTCCAACAAGGAAATAATTCTAGAGGCAAAACAGGCAATCTACAATACAATCTTCATCCCAACGTTGTGCTACCAATGCCAGTCCTGGACCTTAGATGCAAGAACAATAAGAAAAATAACCTCTACAGAGATGAAATGTGTTAGACGAATGACAGGAAACAGTCTGAGAGATAAGATCACAAATGATGAACTGAGGAAAATTCTAGGAATAACCTTCACCATAGAATATATAAAGAAAAAAACAGATAAAATGGTTTGGCCATGTGGCAAAACAGAAAGATAGAAACACAACACAGCAAGCCTTCAATAAACGTTGCGAGAACACCAAACTCAAGAGCCAACCATGAAAAAGATGGATTGATGGAATATTAGAAACACTAGGAAACATAACAGTAGCAGAGGCGAACAGAAGAGCAAAAGATCGCAAATTATATCTCTCCTCGATGACGAAAGGCAAATGAGGAGGAAAAGAAGAAGAATTCTTATATTTTTCTGGCAATATCTCCCAATGACTACTAAAGGAATGGGTGTCCTCTTCGTCATCCATCCTTGGGACATTGAGTGGGTGTAGATTGGATTGTGGGTGGATGCATTGTGTTGTGGTTTGCAGTATAACTATAATATTTGCACCTTTCAGCACAACACATCTAACTTTCAACACATTATTTTTGAGCGTTGGGTTGCCTTTACTCTTTGATCCTTACTCACTTGGCCAGACTAGACTGGTTAATCTTTTTCTAGAGGCATCATGAAGAGGCAGAATAGTCTGGATGGTTCTGGTTCACCAATCCTGGTGCAAGTCATCAGCCATTAGTTGCTGACAGCTTCCAGCTCTATTGCTGTCTGGTGCCTTGCCTCCATATAATTATTCAAATTCATTACATTTTTCTAACATTTAAATTCTTTGAACATCTAATTAATAGATTTTAAATTTATTACATTTTTCTCTGTTAATTTCTATTAATTAGATGCTCCAAGAATTTAAATTTATTACATTTTTCTCTATTAATTTTTTTAAAACAGTAAATGTTTAAGGTACCGAACATTATAATTTTATAAATAATGAAGACAATAAATATTCCATTAATTTGTGCTTATAGGTAAATCAGCAGACATGATTCTTGATAACACACCTGTCTGTCATATTATTTCAGGAGAGGTAAAACACTCAACCTTTTCAATATCATGTTAAAGAAGAGGATGAAGAAAGAAGAGGATGCAGCAGAGGATGATGATGCGAAAGAAGGAAGCAAAGAAGGAAAAAAATCAAAGAAGAAACAAAAAGATCTTGTAAGAACCTAATATTTTTATGTTCTGAGACTTTAGTGATATTTTGTACTTTGTTAAAATGTTTAGTAACGAAAGTTTTGTTTCTTCAAGTATTTGAAAATATATTTGCCATTTCTCTTAATCATATTGTTGTTTAAAATAATGATCATTATGTCTTGCTTATTATGACATATCAGTTTTGTATATTAGTGGTGTTAATTTTTTTAAAACGTGATTATTATTGTTAATGTGCACAAGCTATATACACATTCTTGTGAGACACATAGCAAATAGCATCTCATAGCATTCTGTAAAGTTGAGAAAAGCCCAGCATGCTGGGCCTGTAAAAACCAATCAATATTTGTTATCATTTAAGTTTTTGTGTGGTGTGGTTGACTTGTTTATTCTGCTTGCACAAAAAAACCTCATCACACAGACTTTTGTTTTTTTCTTTCAGATTTTAACAGATATTGAAGAATGGAATGACATGAAAATGTCTGATGAAGAAGATGATGATAGTGATGATGAAGATAAAGGTGGTGATGAAGGTAAACCTGAGATTGACTCTTTTTAAAAAACATTTCAACACATACATGATTTTATTACATAAATGTGCCGCTGGTCTCCCTCCCAGTAGTTTGTCATTGATACTTTAGTTGATTTGCTCATTTGTGTCTATTCAGGGAAATAGAACATCTTTCTTCTTCTACCTTTCAGCTCCCTGTGGAGCATAGGTCTTCAACAAACACTTTCAGCTTCCTGTGGAGCAAAGGTCTTCAACAAACACTTTCCACGCTGTTCTATTTCTTGCCATTCTTTTAAGATCATTCCATGTCTTTCCCATCATCTTCATCTCTGCTTCTATCTGTCTTCTCCAAGAATTCCTTGGTCTTCCTCTTTGTCTTTTTCCCTGGGGATTCCAAAAAAGGGCCTGTTGTGTAATACTCTCAGTTGGCTTCCGCAGTATGTGTCTTATCCTGCACCATCGTCTTTGCTGCATCTCTTTATCCACTGGTATTTGGCTCAATATGCCCAACTTCAACACAGAGTTTTTGAGTACTGTGTTGCCTTTCCTGTCAATTCCTTGTCATTTGGCCAGACTAGTTGTTTCTAGGAGCACCTGAGAAGTCAAAATGAATTTTAGAAGACAAGAATGTTAATTCAAACTTATTCATAATATCTGATAATTGCAGGACAAGAAGCTAATATAGTATGTATGTATATTTTGATCACTTTTATTGATCATTTCTCAGAGAGTGATGTGAAGAAAAAAGCAAAAGGCAATGTAAAGAAAAAGATAGTTAAAAACTCCAAGAAAAACTCTGATGATGAGGCAGTGGAAGAAAGTGATGAGGGAGACTACGACGACAGAGAGGTAGGAATCTATTAGATTTTGTTGGATGCCTGCTTATCTTACTCCACTTAATCTTGGATGTCTTCTTATATCTTGGCCTGACTTAGATTATAATTCCCCATCAAGTGTGTGAGTAAAGATTCCCTCCTTGCCATATAGTGTTAGTCCTATTTTCAGTGGCTGAGAGCACATTTTATGGGTGATATGATGAGTATCATGTCAGGGTTTCTACTCTCCCAAAAGAATTTTCTGGTACCCAATTTCAGAGGCTGGGTGAATCATGAAAAAAATGTATCCAAATCTTTGATTTGAACCCGGAATCTTCTAGTGTTAGTGTTGGGCACTCTAACCACTCAGCCACCATGGCTCCTTTAAAGTTTTGCCAGAAAATTATTTTTCACAAATTGTTTGTGAGGGTTATTTTGTTTTTGGTCAGTTCTGTCCATTGTTTGTGAGGGTTATTTTGTTTTTGGTCAGTTTTGTCCATTGTTTGTGAGGGTTATTTTGTTTTTGGTCAGTTTTGTCCATTGTTTGTGAGGGTTATTTTGTTTTGGTCAGTTCTGTCCATTGTTTGTGAGGGTTATTTTTTTTTGGTCCGTTCTGTCCATTGTTTGTGAGGGTTATTTTGTTTTTGGTCAGTTTTGTCCATTGTTTGTGAGGGTTATTTTGTTTTTGGTCAATTTTGTCCATTGTTTGTGAGGGTTATTTTTTTTTGGTCAGTTCTGTCCATTGTTTGGATCAGAGGAGGTCTTGGCCAGCTTGTGTAATGACCCTGATATATTTGGGATGCATATCTTAACATGGGCAGGTTAGCCTGTGTGTGGCATGGTGCACACATCATGATTAAAATAAATGTGTTGTACCAATTTGCTGATACCGCAGCTTACTGCAAACCATGACTGACACAGCACATCTGTGTTCATTTAACTTTATTTTAAGGGTAGACTATAAAGAGATTTAATCATGAGACAAATGCAGAAGATATTCTTTTTGACAAAGTTTAATGCCTCCCCATATATCCTTTTTTTTTTATCTTGTAAAGGTGGACTACATGTCTGACTCAGGTAGCTCAAGCAGTCTCTCTGGTCTTGAAGAGAATGACAAAGAGAAAAAATATGAAGAGAAAGGAGTAGATGAGGAAGCAGGCCTCAGAAATATTCTTGATTCTGAAGCTGAGGATGAAGAGGATGAAGAAGGGGAGAAAGAAGAAAATGAAGAAGAACCTGATGAGAAAGATGAAAAGAAGGAAGAGCGAAAGAAAGGTTTGAGCATTGTTTGTTAAATGATTGTACTTTTTAAAAAATCTTTAGGCTAATTTAATTCATGATGTTCGTTAAATGTGTGAATGTGATCTTAAGCTGCAGCCAGCTTACATTGAAACTGATAATTTATAATCATTTTATTTTGTCCAGTAAAGCTATCAGCAGCAGACATGCCTTGTGCCATCTTGATGCACGAAAATCTCTTCACTTTTTAATTTTCTTGTGATCCTTTACAGAGTGTGCCATGTTTATCTACACCATACTTCCCCCATACATCAGGTGTTTTTGATCTATAATTCTTTGTTTCAATAATTTATCAAACACTGTAGATTACTAAAGTAATGTGTTGATGAACTTTCTATTTTCCCCAAATATTTTAATTAAAATACTTCCATATTCATATATTTTGCCATTGGTGATGTTTATCAAAACTTGTAATAGTTAATGTTTGAGTAAAGAATGTCCAAACATCACCTGAGCTGAAGTGGTGACATCTAGCTGACTGCTTGCACCAGAACTAGGTGACCAACAGCTGACCAAGATTCTACTTCACCTCCCTGCACTAGTTCTGGCAACATACTAACTATCCTGGTCAAGCAGGTAGGTATCGAGAATAACGGCAGGTCTGTCCCCAAAAATGGTGGTCTGAAAGTTGCTAGTATTGCAGCCAACTGTATAACAACACAACTACCTACATCAACTTAATGTCCTTTCAAGGGTAAACAACAAAAAGAGGTAATAGACGAGCACTGAAAGAAATTTAAACAGAAAATGCTGGTGGTTACTTCATCTGATCAACTTCACAGACCAAGTTTATTTATATTATATCTTGATTGTTGACAGAATTAATTTTTGTTATAAGTATCAATTTGCTCCTATTGGACACATTACTAATTCATTTTTACATATGTAACAGAGTGAGAGAAGCATATGGTCAAGATCCATTGTGCATAGTTTTATTCCCTAACTGATGTTCTTTAGTCAAGATTCATGTTTGCGTAAGATGGAAGAATAAATAAAGAATTCAGTCATGCTATATGACTTATAAAGTATAAAGTGTTTGTCCCCTATCATTATTTTTTTTTTTACCCATCGGCACATTTTTGGGTAAAAGAAATAACTAGAGAATTGCATGGAAAGCCCACAATTGGGAAATGAAAAGAAAATCTCTCTTCAACGTGTATGAAGTTGAACATAAAAATATGCCAAAAGTACTCATTTTTTTTAATTGAGGCTATAAGACATTAGGGAACAGCACAAAACTGATTTGTAGAATCCACATTTACATGTCTTAGTTTACGTTGATGTTTCGCTGTCATGCATTCATGTTTGGAATACTTCAGAAGATGATGACAGTAGCAGTTCAAGTTTAGAGGATGATTCAGATATTGAAAAGGATGGCACACTAGCCTCAGCATTATTTTTACAGGTCAGTTATGCCCCCTTTGTTGTTTGACACTTCCTATTTTTTATTAACATATGAGTTTTTTTTTTAAATTAACTTCAACATTTTATTGATCCATTACTTCTGTATTTTATTATTTTCTTCCCATGGTCTTTACAGTTCAATTTAGGATAATTGTATCTCTCTGGCTTAATATAATAACAGAATGATGTTCAGGACAAATGAAAGGAATGGTCAACCAGTTAGTACTGTGTGCTGATGAATATTTTTAGAAGATTTGGTCACCTATGTATGTGTCCAGAGTGCTTTACTGAAGATCTTAACATAATATAACTTAATTTGTAAGTCAGGACATATTTTTTACAGCTTAGTGAGACTCGCTAGACCTTTTGAGAGCAAATTCTCAATATTTTAAATCACAAAGCCAGAACGTGACAACTACTTTACTCTCCAATGCTGTGTTTCATAGAGATGTGTTTCACAAAAACTAATGATGGTTCATATTGCAGTTCCTTTGAGCCAATTTTGCTGCGTGATTTCATTAGATTTAATGCTCACAATCTGTTTTGAGTGAAACATCTCGCTGACTTGATAGTGTTGTTAAATAAAATTCTCCTGCTAGGATTTTTGCAGATGTAATGACTTTCTCATTTAACCCAGGATTCTCTATTGTCATTACAAAAATTGTAAACATTAAACAATATAATGGAGGCAAAATTGCCTCCCAACAGCAGAGCTGGAAGTTGTCAGCGACCCAAAGCTGATGGCTTGTCACAGGATCGGTGAACCAGAACTATCCAGACCCTACTCCACCTCTCCGTGTTAGTAACAGACTAACCTGTCTAGTCTGGCCAAGTGAGTAGGGATAAGACAACCATGTACTCAAAAATAACATGCTGAAGTCGGATGCTTTGGGCCAAAAGGTGAAAATACCACAGTTTTACTGCAAAACCACAACACATTGCAGACACATCCACAACGTTAAGAGCGGATGATGAGGAGGTGTATTTATTTAGTTATCGGGCGAACGCAAGCAAGCAGACAATTTAATGTATTTCAAGAGCATTTAGAAGCTTGGATACTTGCATGCATAAGTTATATTTATGTTGACTTTCTTGATCACATACCAAGTCATTTGCATATTGTATTTTATTTTAGTTTTTTAGTGTACAGATAATCTTTTTTTTTTTTTTTTAAGTGTAATTTAATAAAAATTGTTTAGTTTATTTGAAAGGATATATATCATAATAATACTGACCACACATAATATTGTATCTATATCCAGAAAGAGAGAAAGGACAAGAAAGAAAAGAGAGAGAAGTCAGATGATGCAGTTGCTGATTCAAGTCAAAAGTCTGAAAATCGTACGCCAACTCCTGATAAATTAAAAGACAAAGGTTTGACAACTCTCATTGTTAATCTCTCTATTGTCCTTTTGTGCCGAAGACGACACATAGGGCAGAACCGCAATCTCAAAAACAGAAACCTTGCGTGCCAAAATGGCACACATTGCAAAGATCGCTGCTTCTAAAATCTATGACTGTTTCCATAACAATACTTTTTACAATGACAGCTTGTCAAGCCATGGATCAACCTCTTTAGTCGCCTCTTACGACATGCCTGGAAGGTCACAGTGTCACTATTCTTTACTTTTCTCATAATGAGGCCCCTGTAACACACAGGAGATTATCATTAGGATTACCAGGAGATCTCATTGTTAATAGTTAAATAATATGTTTGTATTATCATAGATTGGGCATAATATCGACCACATTACCCCAAAAATCATGGTCCCTAACACCATATTCCCTATACGCCACTTGGCGTGATGGGACTCTTTACTCTTGTTTTATTATCATAGATTTTGGACAGCACCAGTAAAGTAAAGGTAAACTACAAGACTTGAATTAACATCTTAGCACGCGAGTTTTCACCCATATGTGCTCAGCCACCTATCTAGATGTGTTCAGAAACTTTGGATACTGTTGGTTCATACAGGGAAACTCATAGAGTGAGGTGGCATTCCTCACCTTCCAAGAGTACTACTACCCTGGTACCCATTTCTGCCAGTGGCTGGGTCAATCGCAGATGTATGTTTTTCCAACTACGAATACAATTCACACTGCTTCCAGCGGGAATTGAACATGGGTTGTCTGAACGTCGGTAGCCTAATCAAGTGGTTTTCCCAACTAGGCTACCGAGGCCACCCAATCACCGGTGTAATTCCAGGACAAGATGCCTGGTGATGTCATTACCACTAGGGTGATTATTCCATTCTTTGAACTTAATGGATAACATTTAATGGTGTTATCCCACTAGGGATAAAAAATAAAATACTTTTTATTTTCTCTGACTTTCAATGAGTTACCTTGACCACTGTCATGCTAGTAACATCACTGAAGTAAATCTAACATATTATCTCTTTCCATTTCTAGTTTATGTGCTGCCTCGTTAGTGTTAACCCTTTCTGTACATTTTGATGCACTATGTGCCATGCCGATTCTGCCTGTGTACATTTTGCCAAATAGTATGTCACTCTCAATTTGATTAGTGTGATCTGTCACCATATCATAATCTTTTTACATGTCTTGTACCATCTTGGTATTGGTGAAATCTAATCATCACCATCATCAAGTACCATGCTGGCGTAGGTGATCATGTCTCTCTACAGCTTTTGATCTCGATAGTTATTTATCTTTTCTGTCGTTGACCTTCTGTCAAGCCATTCTCTTAAGCTGTCTAGTATCTTTTCTCTTTGCTTCCCTCTATCTTTTTGTCCCTCAACTTTCCCAGTTGTCACATTATATTCCAGCTGTTCCCTTCTCATTACATGACCAAAAAATGATGATTGTTTCTTCCTAATATTGGAAATTAGCACTCTTTTTGCTTTGGCCACTTTCAGAACATTTTCATTACTCTTCTTAGCTGTCCATGGTATTCTCAACATTCTTCTGTAAAAAGAAATCTAATACCTTGTTCAATTATCCAAATATTCATATATATCTCATCATCATCAAGTACCGGGCCTACTGGCGTAGGTGATCATGTCTCTCCACAACTTTCGATCTTCACAGTTCTTTATTATTTCTGTTGTTGACCTTCTGCCAAGCCATTTTCTTAAGCTGTCTGGTATTTTCTCTCTTTGCTTCCCGCTATCTCTTCGTCCCTCAATTTTCCCAGTTGTTACAATATATTCCAGTTGTTCTCTTCTCATTACATGGCCAAAAAATGATGATTGTCTCTTCCTAATATTGGAAATTAGCTCTCTTTTTGCTTTGACCTCTTTCAGAACATTTTCATTACTCTTCTTAGCTGTCCATGGTATTCTCAACATTCTTCAGTAAAACCACATTTCTACAGACTCCAGTGATTTTCTTGTCCGTTGTCCTATTGTCCATGATTCACATCCATATGTTAAGACTGGCTCCACATAACATTTAAGAACTCTTTTTCTTGTTTTTATTGTCAAAAATGGATTGCATAGTATCTTCCTCATTTTCTGGAAAGCTGCTTTTGCCTGAGCCATTCTGCACCTCACCTCTTTTGTACAAATATATATAATATGTTAGATAAATATAAATATGTAGATTGATTCTTAAAACCATGAAAAATTTTATCTCAGAAATCTCTTTCGTTGCATATTAATGCATTTCAGAAACTTAAAGCAAAGTTTCCTTACGGAGAGAGTTAATCATCGGATTGCACATCGAACAAGAATCCATAAGCACTCATATCTCCTCCCTAGCAAAACTAGCAGCGTGAAACGATACTGTATTTGGCATTATTATTTTTAAATTAAAATTATTTCAAGATAGATTATGACTTTTCTGTTTAACAACTATTGATTTTTTAAACTTAATCATTCACAAACACATACGTAAATGTACAAAACAAAAATAACAGCACATAATCTGTGAAGGAAGGTTTTTGCGTAATGATTTAATAATCTCTTTTTGTTGTCCAGCCATGAAAAGAAAAGCAGAGAAAACACCAGAAGGGAAACCTGACAATGCCAAGAGACACAAGGGAGATGATGGGTAAGTTTGCATGGAGAGTTTCATTCATAAACTTTTCAGCTTTGTATGCAGCCTTTGTATGTAAACCTTTTCTATTTGGTTCTCTATGGAACTATTCAACCTACTTATGTCTTTATTTCAAAATTATGAGAATTAATGCAGTTGGCAATAGCCAAATAAAAATAGAAGTACCTCTACTAGACATACAATCTTACATATATCTGGGCATTAATATAGATAAAGAGGGAGGAACAGAAAATGATAAAATAAGGATATCAGAAGCAAGAGGAGTTTTTGTTGCACTGGGAAACATATGAAAGTCCGAAGAAATTAGGTTAAATACAAAAATAAAAATGTTCAACTCCAATGTTAAGTCAGTCTTATTATATGGCTGTGAAACTTGGAGAACAACTAAAATGACAATTATAAAGATACAGACTTTCATTAATGGATGCTTATACAGAATAAAAGGATGGAAATGGCAGGACAAAATCACTAACATAGGATTATGGAAATGTACCAGTCAAATACCAGTGGATAAAAAGAGATACAGCGAAGATGATGGTGTGGGATAGGACACACTGTGGAAGCCAACTGAGAGTATTACACAACAGGCCCTTTTTTGGAATCCTCTGGGAAAAAGACAAAGAGGAAGACCAAGGAATTCTTGGAGAAGACAGATAGAAGCAGAGATGAAAATGATGGGGAAGACATGGAACTGATCTTAAATGAATGGCCTAAAAACAGAACAGCTTGGAAAGTGTTTGTTGAAGACCTATGCTCCACAGGGAGCTGAAAGGTAGAAGAGAGAGAGATGTCTTTATTCCTTTTATTTCTGTTAATAACCCACTTTTCCAGATGGATTAGTCTTCCTCTGTTACTTTACAATCCCTTAACCCCGAGGGTCATTGGAACACCACTGTGGGTGATGATGAATAATCATACATTTGTGGAAGAAGAAAAAGGGCATCCACTATAGCTGAAGAATCGTTTTTCTTGTATATATTTTCTTGTATTGATCTATCAAATTGTCTACATATGTGGCAGTGTTTGAAAGAGTTTGTGCGTTGTTCTAGTTCATGTAGATTCTTCCATTTTATACTGCAGAATGAATTAGACATTTTCTAGCATCATCAAGTGGCTATAGTAAAATACAATATGGCACATGTAACTGGTGGTTTATAAACCAGTGGCGAACAAAGGACAAGCTAGTGTTTACTTTGCTCATTCCTTGGCTTGAATTGCCATCTGATCTGGCTATATTTGTTTCATTTAGACGTAATTTGTAGGCTGCTACAAGAGTCAATTTAATAATACATTTTATTTTGATCCTTGTAAATAATTGATCATAATTATTCATATATAATCATCATTGTTGAACCATTGATTGGAATTGGGGTAATGGTATTCTTCATCCAGCATTCTCAGTCCCTCTGTGGTCTGCATAGCTGCCTATAGCCAGCCCATTTATTTATGTTTTCAGGTTTTGATCCTTTTCTTACCTTTCCTTATATCCCCTAACAGTTCTCTTGGATATTGTTTAAGCCAGCTCAGATGGAACTGGACACATGAATGCTATGTGTAAAGTGTCAAAAACTGAGAGTAAAAGAAATGACATCCTGTCACATTTAGCCTTTCCAAGCTGAAAGAAGTTAGCAGCTGTGGCATGTAGATATGAGAATCAAGTGTTCCAGAAATAAGTGAGAAACTTTGTTGCCCTTCAAAGGATACCTGCCAGCCCTGCAATTAGAGATAACTGTCTTGACAGGGTTTATTACTTCATCGAGGTTTATAGAAAATAAGGGTAACTTACTTTTACCCCTCTCAAAAAGGACCTATTATTTTCCCAAAGGTCTGTGACATGTCACAACACTGAACAAACAATATCAGATTGACTTCAGTGCAGACCTTTTAATTAGCTTGCCTTAAAAAGAGGGATACACTCTTCTGCATATATTTTTAGATATCAATCAGTATTGATCTGCTCAAAGTTGGTGATATTTCCATACATCTTATCCAGGTATGGTACCCCTGATGGTCACAAGAGTGTACACACATATATTAAATCGAACTTGCATTTACAAATATTTATGTTGATTTAAGTCCCAGTTATATTTGAGCCACCAGTATTGTTTTATTCTGTTTACAGTGACGGTATAACCGAGGGTGCAATCAGACGGTATCTCATGAGAAAACCAATGACCACCAAAGATTTACTGCAAAAGTTCAAATCTAAGAAACTTAACATGACCAATGAGAAGATCACCCATGTCATTGCCCAGCTACTGAAGAAGATCAACCCTGATAAGATGATGATACACAAGAAACTTTATTTGTCCTTAAAGAAACCAGAATGATATTGAAAATCTTTGTTAAGATGGACTGCAAGTTTTGTGATGACTTGCAAGAGAAAGTTGTAAGAAAGATGCACATTCTTTGCCCATAATTATTTCGATTGTAAATGTTTAAAAAATTGTACGGTAAACTGTTGTATGATACAGATGGCTGATAAGTGTTAATGTTATGGACTGTTATTTAGAATGGATACCTGAAAGTTGTTGTGAGCCAATATTTAGAATGTATGCTGAAAGCATTGTTGATACAGTGATGAAAGCCTTCTATACTTTTGTATAAGTTGTTTAAGAAGAGTATTTATTTAAGAGGACAAGTGAACCACTGGGTGTAAGGGCTCTGGACAGAGGTAGTACCTTTGTGCCCAAAAGCACAATAGCATTAACGGAAAATGAATTAAAATTGCTAAACGACCTGGAGAAAATGTGCAAGGACCACAATATGAAAATCTACAGAGACAAGACCGAAGTTACAACTAGCATGAAATGAAAAGGAAACATAATCTTATTTATTTCTTTTCTGGTCCATCTGCTGTTGCCTTGAGGAATTACAGGAAAAATGAAGAATTTATTGTACAATCTATGTTTGTAGATACTTTGCTTGTTATTACAGACTCTTACAATCTTCATTGGGAGCACATTATTAATGCAATGAAGATTGATGTTCCCATGAAATATTGAGGAAGTCTCATAATTATACAATACAGAGATTGACAACAGATGCTGCTAAATAAGCCAAGTGATTGGACTATTGACTCACAATATATTACAGAAGAAATATGTAACATCAACTACAAGAAGTTCACACATTCCTCCCAACACAGTCAGCACCAAACTTGGACGCTAACAGCTAAAGAAAAATCTTCACTGTAAAGATGAGGTACATAAATGAATATATAAGGAAAATAGTTGAAGCTACACCAGTACTGGAGAACAGGAAACAAATGGTTTGTATATGTATAATGGTCACCACCATACTACTTTCTCATAGAAACTTAACTGTGTGAAACAATGAGAAGAAGGGACCTAGAAGATGTTGGATAAATGAAATTCTTTCTATCGACCTTTCGAACCATAGTTGGCCTATAGGACATAGACTCAGATACTCTTTCCCTGTTTCAAAATTTTCTTTCTAGCAGTCTCAATCCTTGCAAAGATCTTTTGTCAAATCTCGCCATCTGTCTAAATAAATGAAATTATACAGATAACATAAGTACCACACAAGAGGTTAAAGGACATATCATCATCAAGTACCGGCCTGCTGGCGTAGGTGATCATGTCTCTCCACAACTTTTGATCTCGGCAGCTATTTATAATTTCTGTTGTTGACCTTCTGCCAAGCCATTCTCTTAAGCTGTCTGGTATTTTCTCTCTTTGCTTCCCTCTATCTCTTCGTCCCTCAATTTTTCCAGTTGTTACAATATACTCCAGTTGTTCTCTTCTCATTACATGGCCAAAAAATGATGATTGTTTCTTCCTAATATTGGAAATTAGCTCTTTTTTTGCTTTTACCTCTCTCAGAACATCTTCATTACTCTTTTTAGCTGTCCATGGTATTCTCAACATTCTTCTGTAAAACCACATTTCTAAAGACTCCAGTGATTTTCTTGTCTGTTGTCCTATTGTCATCTCTGGTGTGTAGTCTGTAACCAACACGTTGAATTCTTGCTGTTTTATAACTTGATGAAATGAAAGAGGTGTATGTTTTTTGAGATGACAAAGAAAGAGTAAACAGGAGTTTAAAATTGAGTTTTTGATTTATTCTCTAGCATGACTGAAAGTTAATTGAGATATTCTAGAGATAGTATTGTCTATAAAAAGTTGATACTACTATTTTAGGTATAGTATCGTTGAAAAAGTTGACATTACTATTTTAGGTATAGTATCATCTAGAAAACGTTGATACTACTATTTTAGGTATAGTATCGTCTAAAAAAAGTTGATACTACTTGTATAAGTAATTTACTGACAACACATCCTCAGAAGTGCTTCTTGTTCTTCTCCCTAACAATTCATTCATTAACCCTACTTTACAATACTGTAGTAAAAATTACCGCCTTAAAATACAAATTCTTGGAATTTGACAGTTTCCCGCGGGCAAACATTCCCCCCAATACTTTCTTAATTACCACCAACTGCAGCCATTTTTTACAAAATTACATATTATTATATTATAATTTTTACCACAGTATCATATATAAGGGAGAGTCTACACATGCGTCTTTTAATCTTGGGTTAAGTGAATGATATAAAGAACACCCAAAGGCTGACACAACAGACATATTAGACTCCCAAGTACCATATTGAACTAAAATTTGGTCACACATTTTTGTGCAGTAAATAAAATGCTATGTTTGGTGATCTTTGGTCCTTTAACATGTTCACAAACAGTACAGTATCTTCGGGGTTGTAGTAAAGTTTTGATTAAAACTGAGCCACATCAAAATATTTATTCAATACCAAATCACCACAAATGACATCAATGTAATTTCTTTTAATGTTGAATTATTTTACAGTTAAAAACACTGCCGGGCAGAGACATGAAAGCATTTATCAGTTGTAATGGAGGTTTGATAACATATAATAAAACAACAAGAAAAAAAATCATCTTGTACTTTACTTATGCAAGTACCAATTTTACTACTGGAAAGGCATAAGCGTATCAATCAAAATGAACACTATGTTTGGGTCATAATTCAGACCACATCTTATCTTATCTATTAAATAAAAACAAATCAATTTACAGATTATACAAATCACAATCTACAACAGTTAATAGAAAAACCCAAATATAAACAATAAAATAATTGTGTACAAAGGAAAAAGTAATGCTTGCAATGTATAAAAAAAAAAAGTGTTACAATTTAACATTTGCTTAACCAATTGGTCACAGATGTTGTCCAATGTTGATGCTGGTATGTGCTCATTTGGTGAATGTCTCCATTTTACTGCCTTCTTCAAATAAATAACAAAGTGTAACTTTTACAGTTTGAAAGGCAAATTTGTTTATATTTATCGTGCGCAGATACAAAAGTTGTAGATTTTCCATGAAGTCATTTCATTCATTGGGTACCATGGAGCGCCATTTTACTTTTTTTCTTGTCTTGATGGTGCATGTTGTCATAGGTTTTGTCCACCTTTTGATGTTATCAATCCACTTTAGTCTTGTTCTGCCTTTGCCTCATTTACTTTGTACCTTCCCTTCCAATGACTTTTAGAAGGGCATTATGTCTCTTCACATGTCCAAAAAAATGTATATGCATGCAAGTGTATATATAATATAAATGTGTATATATATATATATATATATATATATATAAATGTGTGTATATATATATATATATATATATATATATATATATATATATATTTATATATATATATAAATGTGCATATTTTGGGCATATTTCAACTTTCACAGCAAATTTGAGTATTCGCAGTTTTTTAGGACATAAAAAATATTTGTATCTGAAACATTGCTACTGAACCCTTAAATCAACCAAGTTTGATTCTGATAATAAAAGGCATAGTTCTTTTGATATTCTTTTGTAAAATCAACATGTTGTTAATTAGGTGTTTTCCCCGCTTGTTTTAGGAATAATGGGAATGAAAATAGTGTATTGAGTCAGTTAATCTAAAGATTTGTGTGCACATTTCTATCATATATAATCTTACTTTCATAGATAAAATGTCTTGGATTATAAATAGTAGTGATCAGGTCACCCAATAATATACTTTTGGTCATGGATAATATGATTCACACAATATATATACTGTTCACCACTGTTGTCACAAACACCTCTCTTCATAATTAATATATGGAGGTGAAGGCACTCCTCCCAGCACCAGAGCTGGAAGTTGTCAGCGATCCACAGCTGATGGCTTGCGCCAGGATCGGTGAACCAGGACCATCCAGGTGCTGCTCCACCTCTCCGTGGTGCCTCTAATAACAGACTAACCTGTCTAGTCTGGCCAAGCGAGTAGGGATCGAAAAGGGAAGACAACCAGGTACTCAAAAATTTCATGTTGAAGCCGAATGTGTTGGGCCGAAAGGCGCAAATATCACAGTTATACTGTAAACCACAACGCAGACATAATTAAAGACTCCTTAAGTCATAGGGCGAACGCAAGCAAGCATAATTAATATATTGCTTTCAGTATGGTTATAAAGAAAAACATTAAACAGTAGTTCTATCATATAAAAATAACAGCATAAAATCCTGATCAATACAATGTCTCAAAAATACACCATGCAAAAGTTATCACAGTTGACAAACAATAAAATGTCTGGTTTATAACAAACATTTACCATTTGTTAATTTACTTTAGGAAGTTCCTCCTTTGATGTTTATTTGAACACAGCAGTGTCCAATTATTTTGTCATAATCTCAGTAGTCCTCAAAATCCTATTATTTTCCTTATATTTTAAAAATGATTCAATATACACATACATCTGGTAAAAGTACCAATATGTGGGTACTTATATGTAAGAGCATTTGTCATTAAACTATAAGGAATGGTCACCTTTTATAAAGGCAAGTCAAAATATGTTGACTCTAAAACATTCAGGGAAATAAACAAATATTGATAAATGCTGAACAACAAGGTAAATAGTAGAAAGCTTAGCACTTAGTGTGTTCAGTTAATCTTTCTTTTTTTGATTGCACTTCTTAACGTCAGTTTTAGTAAGTTCTAAGAATTCATTGGTCAGCTTAAGCTTGGTGACATCTCAATACAGCTTATCCAGATATAGCAGTAGAGTTGTATTACTTTAACTGTGCTTGATCCACAAGCCACGCAACCCCACTGTCCACAGAACTGAGTGTATCACTAACACAGTCAATAACCTGCAGACAGCAACAAAACAATAGCAATCAGACACATGTAAATGAATATGTCAAATTAAAATTATTAATTGTAGGAATTTAGTTACTTTGAATTTATTTCATTAAATTGGAAGGTGGAAATCTATACAGAGTGCGGTAACAAAAGACAATATAATCTTCAGAATATATCATCACCAACGTGTGTGACCCTTGAAAGCTTCTTCAATCATTCTGTTTTCACAACAATATTCTCTTATTATCTTTCTCTTAAATCCTTGTGTCAAATAAGGCCCTCTCTTTAACATGCTCTCACCCTTTCGGATCATCAGATTGCTTCTTGCTGTGGAGCTCTATAAAGCGCTTCCTATTGCTGGTTTTTACTGTCAAATTTATCCTTTGTTTCATTTTAATTTCTGTAGATATTTATCTTATTCTGATTTATCCATAAATATTTTATTACAAAATTGCAAGTTGAACTTAATATCCCAGCTGTTATTTTGAATATGAATAATTGTAATTAACATACAAATTACGTTGATGTTAGACTTGTAATATAATACAAAAAGTGTATTAAATTATTAATAATTTATCACTATAAATAACAAGCAAAGTGCACCTATTCAAAATTTAAGAAAATATAGAAACAAATTATAATAATTTTAATAAAATAGAAAATATTTTATTGTAAAAATAAATATATAACCATAACCCTACAAATGTAGTACCTATTTACAGCTGGAGTGATTACTATTGCACAAACATACATACAAGCATTCACTGATACATGAACACATAAATGGACTTACAAGCCAGGGTTGTAAAATGGAAGAAAGTTGTAGAATGTCAACAATATCACATGATGGAAGTCTGGGGCTGTCTGCTTGTTTCACACACGACAATATCAAAACTGGGACATGTAGTGCAGACCTTCGCTCCCTTAACATGGCCATTAGTTCACCCCGACATCTAGAAACTGTTTTGACAGATTAACATGTTAAAATGATATTTCAAATTACCTTTCCAAATATCTAAAATTTGAACTTGGAAAACTAACAAAATCTAATCAAATAATATTAATAGGTCTTCTTTATTACAGAAGAATATAAGATTCTTCTTAGGCAATGCCCATGGAATGCATTGAGTAGTTGCTTTTGTTGAACATATGTTGTCCATATTTTACTGCCACATATAGAAATAAAATTGAACGCATTCGAAAATAAATGTCTAAGGAAAATAATTGGTATAGTCATAGTACTTCAGTAATAAAGAAAAGACGATGGTCATATGTTGGACATGTGATGAGAAGAGATAATAACCGAATAGCAAAGCAAGCCCTCATGTGGGAAACAACAGGTAAAAGGAAGACCCAGAGAGACACTGAGAAGAACAGTGATGAGAGAGGCAAGAGCAGCAGGATTCGGCTCCCTCAATGAGATAGAGCTGCTTGCACAGAACAGAGACAAATGGCGAGATTTGATAAAATATCTTTAAAAGAATTGAAAACTGCTAGAACAAAAATTCAGATAAGAGGAGTATCTTGGTTTATGCCCTATGGGCCGGCTACGGCTCGAAAGGTCAATAGATAGATAATAGAGTACTAAGAATCATCATCATGGGCCATACCGGTTTGCGTAGGCGATCATATCCTTCCACAATCTTCTATCCACTGTGCATTGTATCAGTTCCATTGTTGACTATTTTCCATGCCATGACACCAAGTTATCCAGTATTTTCTCTTTTTGTCACCCGCAATCTCTCTCTCTTTCCTGTATTTTACCAGTTGTAATCAAGTATTCCAACTTTCCTCTTCTCGTGATTTGCCCTTTTTGTGTTGGCCTCTTTGAGAATTTCCTTGTTGGTCTTTTTAGCTGTGCAGAGAACTTTCAACATTCTAAGAAATCTCATCTCTGTGGCATCTAATCATTTATTTGTTTACTGTCCATGATTCGCTTCCATAGGTCAGAAGTGGCTCTACACAGCACCATGAACTCTCTTTCTCACTTCTATTGATATTCACTTGTTGCATAAGATGTTTTTCATTTTCTGAAATGCTATTCTGCTTTTTATTTCTGTTGTGCTTCATCCGTCTGATGCTATTATTGTGCCAAAGTATTTGACACATTCCACTTTTTTTTAGATTTGTCCTGTTTATTTTCATGCTGCATGATGATTGTTTCTTTGATATGACTATTATTTCTATTTTCTTACTATTCAGACTGAGACCTTTCTTGTTGCTTTTCTTTTACTATTATGTCTATCATTTCTTGTAGTTCTGAGTAGTATTGAGAATGCAGGCCTGAAATACTTTACATTTTTTTTTTTTGGGAGGACGTTGTCCAATACTTTTTATAGTCTACAAATTATGACTGATGCTCTACCATTGTATATGCTGAAAGGCAGCTGAAGACAAGGAACTCTTCATATCAGAAAATAAGGAACCCCAATAATGTGATTAGTACACTTGTTGCTGAGCAAGTGATCAGGGTTCTGATTGTGAATATTTTCCTACCAAAATGGTTTCAGGGCTCATCCAGCCTCTGGAAAATAGGATGGTGCCACTGGTGTAGTGCTGACCTCTGTCCATAAACGTGCTAATCATCATAATAAATCTGGGCACTAACTCGCCATAAACTTCACAAACCAATGGTTTAAATAGATAATATTTACCTCCTTTATATCAGAAAATAGGGATGAAAAAAAAAACAAAGTTTTAAACTTAAAAAACGTTTTTTTAAAAAGGAGGCAGGAAAAAATGTATAACATTCATTTAAATCTATTCTTGTTTTCTTTCTTTACCTGCTTCCTTTGAGTCAGAGGCATCAATTACAAATATTAGACCATCAAGTACATGGCACAAATGTTTGATCTGAGGCTTAAGTTCATATTGTGGTTCATCAGTTCCAACTCCACCCTCTTCTTGTTGTCTCTGCAAAAGGACACATATCACAATTTCATTCACATACCATTATTCTCACATCTATTTCTCTGGAAAATAAGGAAACATTTCATTTTGGTTATTTGGAAGGCCATGGTATCACTGCAAACGAATTAAAATCCATAATTGCTCAACCGCCTGTGCCAGTGGAATCATCAGAATTACTATCTCATCTCCCAAACAAAGAAAGGTAGCTGTAGTCCCCATCATATCAGTCTCGGCACACTCCAAAAGACATAAGGCGAAACTGCACAGAAAGTGAACACAGCCAACTGTTCCCTGTCATACGATATCATCATTCATAGTAAACAATTGGAATATCGAAACATGATCAAAACGGATGAAACAAAGCTCACAAAATTTGGTTTCATTATACAAAATTTTCATGGTTTTCAAACATATAGACACCACTACCATATTTCATGTACATCAAAGTGTATAACAGGACTCTATTTCTTCTTCTTTCCAGCACCTACTTTAATAAATTTATTTTAAATACTTTTCTGAACAAAATAATAATTAAAAGCATAAATATTCGCTTTGAATGTTTAGATTGTATTATATAGAATGTATAATTATTTTCAAATTAATGTACTTCAATAATTTTCAAAATACAGCCATCATGTAACTTTTTCATCATTGCACAAAAGTTATCACTCTTAAAACTAATTAGACTAGACTCAAATTCAATTATTTATAATTCACACATAAATAACTTTATAAATTAGTTTACCAGGCTAAGAAGGGCTTATATAAAGTACAAAAACAGTACTTTATTAATAATTAATTTCAAAATATGGGAATAATGCTAGGTTGTGGACCGGTTTAATTAGTTACAATGAAAACTATTCAGTACACACCTGTAACATTCTATTTTCCTGAAGTCTTTCTTGTGCTCCTCTGTTCTCTCTCTCCTGTTTAGAAGCTGAATACAACACAGACAGGTGAAGAGAATGGCCAGATTGCAATTTTAGGGTTATACCTCCTCCAACACCTGTTCAGACAAGAAAAGCGTGTGAAGCATTTACATTTTTAGTGGAGATTATATTTTAGAAATTTCAAGTAACACCAATTAAGCTCTATAGCCTGGCTTGACAATATATTATTAAATTGTATATTCTTAACAACACATTATCTAATCAACATTCTCATCAACTCCTATCACCAAGCTTTTTCAATCTATACACTGAGCAAATCTTTAAAAACATCACAGAGATGCCAGGCCTAAACATTAATGGAAAGATAATCAAAAAGTTAAGATATGCTGATGATACTGTACTGCTAGCAGAAAATCCTAAAGATCTACAACAATTATATATATCTATTGACCTTTCAAGCCGTAGCCAGTACATAGGGCATAGACCAAGATACTCCTGCTCTGATCTAAATGTTTATTCTAGCAGTTTTCAATTCTTTTAAAGATATTTTATCAAATCTCGCCATTTGTTTCTGTTCTGTGCAAGCAACTCTATCTCATTGAGGAAGCTGATTCTTGCTGCTCTTGCCTCACTCATCAGTGTTCTTCTCAGTGTCTCTCTGGGTCTTCCTCTTTTCCTCTTACCTGTTGTTTCCTACATGAGGGCTTGCTTTGCTATTCGGTTATTATCTCTTCTCATCACATGTCCAACATATGACCATCGTCTTTTCTTGATTAGTAAAAAAAAAAAAAAAAAGTAACCCCGTCACACCAAGTGGCGTATAGGGAATATGGTGTTACTGACCATAAATTTTACAGACCCTCGGCACATGATTTTTGGGGTAATGTGGTTAGTATTATGCCCGTGCCGCTTTACTTTCCCAGAAAAAAATTCCGGTACCTGTTAAAGGCTGGGTGAACCAGAAGCCATCGGTTGGGATCGAACCCTACCTCTTGTCCTTTGTAGTCCAGCTCACTAACCACTGAGCTACTTTTCTTGATTACTGAAGATATTAGTGGTTGATTGGTGATTTCTCTAATTTCCTCGTTTGTTTTTAATTTGTTCCACGCCATACCAAGTATTTTCCTTAGACATTTATTTTCGAATGCGTTCAACTTTGTTTCTATATCTCTTGTTGTTTTCCAGCTTTCACACGCATACGTAAGGGTTGATAGTACATTTGATTTGAATAGTCTAAGTTTTGTGTTTGTGCTGATGAGTTTTGATTTCCACAACTTTTCAAGGCTTCTGAAAGATATTGCTGCTTTAGCTATTCTGATTCTAATTTCTTTACTTGTATCACCTTCTCGATCAATGTGACTTCCAAGATAGATAAAGTTATTGATCTATTCCACTGGTTTGTTTTCCATGTATATTTTGTCATCTGTTGGAATTAAGTTTTTCATGACCGTAGTCTTTTCATGATTGATCTCAAGCCCAATTTTGCTGGCTATTGATGATAGTTCATATTGTTTTCCTGCATCGTCTTTATCTGACTGCTGATGAGAACTATGTCATCAGCAAAGTCGAGGTCCTCCAAATGGTCCCTTGTATCCATTTGATGCCTTTATTACCAGTGCAGCATTTCTTCATTATGAAGTCCATAACAACTCCAAATAAAAAGGGTGATAAAATGCATCCTTGTTTAACCCCAGTTTCTATTGGGAAACATTCGCTCAGTCCTTCCTCTGTTCGAACATGTGTTGTAACCATCATAAAACAATTACTTAATGTAATAAACATGATGAGCAAAAAATATGGACTAGATATGAATATCAAAAGACTAAAACTATGATCACAAACAAAGAAAATTCTCAAGACCTACAAATAAATATCAAAGTTGAAGGAATACACCTGGAGACAGTTCAGAGCTACAACTACCTGGGACATACTATAACCAGTGATGGAAAATGTATAACTGAAATAAACAAAAGAATAGGTATGGCAAAAAGTAATTTTAATGCCATGAAAATATACTAACATCAAAACAAATAACACCAGGGCTAAAACTAAGAATAGCAAAATGTTACATCTTCTAAATATTCCGGTATGGTGCAGAAACATGGAGATTAGACCAGAAAACAGAACAGAAAATTGAAGCCTTTGAAATGTAGATTTATAGAATAGGTAGAATTGGATGGAAAGAAAAGAAAACAAATGATGAAGTCTTAAAACAACTAGAAATGAAAAGAGAACTACTAAACACAATTAGCACAAGACAAATGAAATTTTGGGGCATGTTAAAAGACACAACAGCCTAATAAAAGTAATATTGAAAGGGAAAATACAAGGTAAAAAGATGGACAAGTCAACCTATGACAATCTGCACCATCAAAGCAAGAGACAGAGTGGAATGGCGCTCCATGGTAGCCAACCTTCGATGCGGAGATGGCACTCGATGATGATTCTCATCAATATCATGTTACCTTTTTAGTTATGGAAGATGGATGGTGCACCAATAAGTCACCAGCATATCCTCATATACTGTGCTTGCTATGTAGGTGAGCATAACTCTCCACAACTATCTATTTCTACAGTTGTTTATCATTTCTATTACCGACTTCCTATCAAAGAATTCTCTTCAACTAGCTAATAATTTCTCTCTATACTTTCCTGTATCTTGTTTTCCCTTCAATGTTCAATATATTAAGTCTCCAGTGATTTTCTTGTCTGTTTTTCTATTGTCCAGGAATTAGTTCCACATATAAAGACCGTTTCTACACATCATTGACATTGAAATGTGGCATGCCTACATTGTCAAAACTAATCGCACAACATCTGTTTGAAAGCATATCTTTTAACAATAAGGAGGGGAAAATAAATCAGCTGTAGTACTCCTTAAAGTCAATTCCAGACATCTCAGATAACTATATTGTCTCGGCAGAGGAAAGAAATTTGCTTAGTTTTTAATTTTCTGGCATCTTTTTAACATCCTGTGTAAGTTTTGACAGAAAACTATACCAAATCATCTTCAACTTTCTTCTGGATCTCTGCAATCAAAATTTGATCTCTCAGGCATTGTCTGATATGATTTTGAGAAGTAATCATTGTGTAACTGTCAACATTCCCACTTTGCAGACATGATTAAACCATTCTAGGTGTCATTACTCTTCTCAAATTAAAGAGAGAAATAATTTAGAAAGATGAACCAACAACAAAAGAAAAGTATTAATTTCTTGGTTCTTGGTTATGGAAGGCCCCGGTATCACTGCAAACGAACTAAAATCCATAATTGTTCAATCACCCGTGCCAGTGGAATCATCTGAATTACTGTCTCATCTCCCAAACAAAGAAAGGTAGCTGCAGTCTCAGCACACGCCAAAAGACATAAGGTGAAACCGCACGGAAAGTGAACATAGCCATCTGTTCTCCACCAAACGATATCATGATTCATTGTAAACAATCAGAATATCGAAACACAATCAAAACAGATGAAATGCACAGCTCACAGTGTGTACAGAGCACTTAACTCAGTAGCTCCTGCAACAAGGAGTATTCAAGGTATTCATTTGTTTCCCTATCGTTTCAAAATCTAAGTAATTAAAATCATATATAGTAAATGCAAATATAACTTCATACTAACCGTCAAACTGTCCAGGAAACATAGCAACTCGAGTGAAAATGTTGTTTTCCTGATACAAGATTCTTTGCACAATGCCGCTTGTCGACTGCTCCAGACCTGGTCCAAACATGGCCACTTTGGGTATCTTTTTGGGCAATAAGTACTTTAGAAATGAAGACATATGGTAGAATGTAGTGTTTGCTTGCTGCATATGCTTGTAAGAATCTGGTGAGCACCTCAGATATCTAAAAATATAACAGAGATTGCAGAGAATTCAGCTTAGATAAGTTAAAGCAGGTATACATAAAATTCTATAACTAACCAAGAACTATAATTACCATATCTTGAAATAGTAGCTGTGCAATTGATTAATTATGCATAAATAACTGTAATTAAATGTGTACAGTAATATTGAATACTTAACATATGCAAAGCACTTTATGTTAATTTGCATGTTACTATCGCATGATTAAATAATATCAGACACAGACTAATTATGTAGCGTATTTTATTTGTTTATTTTTATATTTGCTGTATTGTAATGATCCTAAACCTGCAATTATTATAAATGATGTACCAATACAACTATATCACATCAGTTTGTAAAAATAACTTGTTAAACTTATTAAATTTTAGGTGCCTTATTTCAATGTTTGATTTAACTAGTTTTATAGCAATCCCCAAGGTACTTGATTTATTAGAAACTAGGACACACCTTGAAGGTTGATAAAGAGAAGTTCTGGGTTCAAATTCCAGCTGCACCAGTTGGGATTTTTAATTTGTGATTTCTCTCTGCAGCAACTATCCCTGGTCTCAGCAGCGAGGCCCGGCTTGAAACATCAACATCAATTGACTATCATCAAAGGAAAAAATATGAGTAACTCCGAAGACTGAGTTATCTGACTGTGCAACAAGGGATCTCTGTGCACACGGCTGCCAGGGAGAATCAGATTAACACGCACAATTCAGTTCCTAGACTCTAGGAGCTTCACCAGAGGTGAAAGCTGGTGAATGCAAAAAAAAAAAAAAAAAAAAAAAAAACATTAAGTATCTCAAAATGTTAAAATGTCCCTTACATTTCTTTCAATGACCATTCAGAGTTTATTTCTAGATACATCTTGGGATTTGTCACATGTGACAATTGTGACCAGTGCTTCATGTCCTTCTCAAGCAAGTGTTGCCATAAAATGTCATCACATGTAAGTTGACTCCACTCTTGGTTAACACAGCAAGCCATACACAAAGATTTTGCATCGAGATAGGAGAATATGTGAAGCTTGAGATCAACCTGAAGACAACATTAAAAGAATGAACAAGATTAAAATATAGTAATGAAAATTGTTGATGAGTTTTTGTATGGTAGCATAAAAATATACATCTTGTAAAAAATGCATTCATTCTTCTTCTTCATTACTTCTCTTATATCCCTTTGGAAACTGAGGAAGGTAAACATTTATAGTTTCTAATCATTGTCTCGTGGCCTTAATTAGTGTTGTCTATGTACTAAATGCTGTTGGAGAGTTTCCTAGATATTGCTTTCTTAGACTGGATTTGCTTCCTGTTCTATTTCATCTCCTTCTATATACCTCGTGTGGTAGAGAATAATTTATTTAATTGTTGTCCCTGAATATAGTTCAATGAAAATGAGTTACATTATAATGATGGAAAGTAAAAGATGAAAATAAAGGCTTGGCAGCAAAAAGACAGAATAATGGTCAAATCAAAGAAAAGGTATCTAAAAGCCTAATTAAAGTAAATTTGTCAGTATCAAAATGAGTCAATTAATTCTTTATCACCGTTCACTTTCCTAGTCACCACAAGTACCTTACAATTTTTCTTCAAATTGCCCATCTTGGAGCTGTGCGGTGATCTACAGGAACAGTATCAGTTACATGATCAGCATGTTATGAACTAGACCAATTAGCATAATAAATAATGCACTAATGTTGGTGAACCAAACTCCCATCCAGCAACACTTAGGAGTCATAGACAAAGGTGGCTGGGTCATGCAGGAAAAATGGCAAACATTCGTATTCCCAAACAAATATTGTATGTGAATTTAAGGACAGAAAGAGATCATAGGGCAGACAGTGCTGAAAAGAAGATGAAGCCAGCCACCACAAATACATCCTATTCATTCTGCGGTTCAATCTGTCTGTCCAATAATAGCAGATATAGCCACGAGAGAAGCTGTTCCACAAAGCAGTATCCAGCCTACGACACTTATATATTGAACAAACTACTGACTTATCATCAATCATGATTGCTTGCTACCGACTTTCTGTCAAGATGCCATATAATGCTGTAGTCTTGTCCACATTTAAACTAACTAGGTTATTAATTAAGGGGATAGTCATGAAAAGGTTAAACAGCAATGTGATGCTGAAGATAAGTGTGATATGATATCATATACAAAGAATGGTATGGTGCAGCTTTACATTGATGACAGAAAAACACAGTTACTTGCAGCGTACTGCAAATTGTCTGCAAGAACACAGACTTATGCTAGGATATTAGGTATAACATAACCATGGATAATAATTACTAACAAGACAGTATAGATTTTTATTAAATAAATTATTTTAGATTGTATGTATTTTCACAGAGCTAATTTAATAATAGATAATTTGCATTTTTTTTAAATGTATGTTGTCTAAATTTGACAGTTTTAATCTCATTTTATATCAATATTCTGAAACTGTACTGTTTCTCCTTTTTTTAATCTACATAACCAAGATACAGCACTTTTCACATGTTGCACTCACTCATCACTGGCAATCTGAATCTATTATTTATTAAACATATTAAAATTAGACATGACATATGATTACACAATTGAAACAACATTGAAACTTACAGGTAACCATTGAATGAAATTATTTTCTTCCTGATCACAATTAATATTAACATGCTCGTTCTTTGAATATTGAACTTTCTGAAGTGGAGATAAACTGAACCCGTTGGATTTATTTCTAATTTTTCTCGTGATGAACTGTTGAAGCCCTCCAGAAGCTACTTGAAGATTCGAAGACTTGCTGTACATTTTGTACTTCAATAATAAATTTTGAACTGACGTTAAAAACTGCGAAAAACTGTCCTCGTTCAGTTGCTCTGTTTTTCTTCGATTGTCACAATGTACAGTAATTTGGTCGTCTGCTAGATCATGAGTTGGTAAACTCGGTAAAGTTTGGTAGTTTACGTGTTGTTAGCTACTATTGCAGACATGGTTTTGTTGCAACTATGCTGTACTACCTTTAAAGCACACGTTTCATCTATAAAGCACAAGTTCATTTCAAAGAGTACGCGGACTGAGTATATATAGACCTTTAACTCTATTTTCAACGTTCAAACAACTCACTTGGTTTTGTCATACGACTACTCTAATTACGTGTAATATTCCACGTGTAACTTCCTGGTTGCTATTGTAAACCATAACATCATGTGACTTCTGTTTCTTCAACTTCCTGTTCATTCTGTTTCCGATTCTTTTGCATTTCCGGTTCAACGAAAATGGTAGGTTTTGAGAGCAAGATAATTGGAAAATAGAAATCCTTAAACATCTACTATTTACCTTACAATAAGTTCTACAAAATGTAGATTTCAATATTATGTTTGACGATTTATTTTAATGTAATCTTTATTAAAGTATGTATGTATTTAATCTTTGAAATGTAATATTCTCTATGCCTAATCTAGACGAGTAAACCACAACTCATAGAGCACTATTCTACAAAAAATACGTTCACTGCATATTTGACATATTTATATATTGAGTCCAAAATATACATGTCAAGCGGGTATCCAGAACACACAAAATGATCCAAATTTAAACAAAATAAAAATTAAGATAATCAAATCATTTTTTTTTTTTATTTAAAAGTTATAAAACACTTTAACTTTAACACATAACAGCCATCAAAATGATTATTCAGTTCTGAGTTCAGTTGAAAGAAAGTTTGAAAGTAGTAAAGAAAGTCCTCGCTAACTAAACTAACTTGCTTGACTGAGGAAGCTTGTGTTCTTTCAGTTGATGTAAATTTGCTAATTTCAGTGTGCTTCCCTTATGAAATGTGCCCAGTCTCTATCTTAACTATCTAAGTACTTTGATACAAATTTATAAATAAATTTTAAAAATTCTTAAATCTTAAAAAAGATAGTATGAGTATATGGTTAATTTGTTGCTGATACTTTCATTCATTACATTATAACATTGCATTTGCATTACAAGTCACCTAGTTTCGTTTGTGAACAAATAATGGGTGCTCTAATGAGATATCTATTGCAGTTTACTATGGGGTTCACCTATAAATGCCATCTCTACTGTACACAGAAAAAAAAGAGAACTGATAATTTCAATTCGTAAAGTCTAGGAAAAATCTCTCCTTGTTTGAAATACACATTTTATATCCTATTCCTATAATTTTGTGAAGTCATATCCAATAGAAAATGTGCCTTCTGCTATTAGTAGTTGTGAGACAGAAAAAATGGCATATGTATCTGAATAAAAATTAATCCATGGGTTTTTGTTCATGTAGGCATGTTCGAAAGAGGCAAGAAAGGAGGGTTGGGCATGGCACTGGCTATCCCATACTGTAAAAAAATAAGCCGAAAAAACTTCAACAAACATGGACAAGTCAAGGAGATTAAATGTAAATCAGTCATCCAGGAAAGAGAAGGTCTCTCTGTCTAAGAGACCTATGACGCAAGCTGTAAGGAGTCCGGGTTGCCGACTCATCCTTTGTCTACCAGGAAATCCTCCAGAATTGGCACCTCGAAGACAGGTAGCAGCAGAAATGACAAACTACAAGATAGATATTCTGGGAATGTGTGAAACAAGATGGCTAGTAACGGAAAAAATAAAACTAAATACAAGAGAGATGATTTTATCACCAGGAACCTGGAGCACAACATAGTGAAGGGGTAGCTATAATCTATCAATCAAGGAATGCACAGAAGACACTAATAGAATGGGAAGAAGTAGGACCAAGACTAATGAGAGCAACATTTAAAACAACCAAATACAAAATAAAATTACACATTATCCAATGCTATGCACCAACCAACGATAAGGATGATTTAGTTAAAGATGATTTCTATAAACAGCTACAATGTCAGCTTAAGAGAATGGCTTGGCAGAAGGTCAACAACAGGAATGATTAAAATAGCTGCCGAGATCGAAAGTTGTGGAGAGACATGATCACCTACGCCAGCAGGCCCTGTACTTGATGATGATGTTCTTCATGACATTAAAATTACTGCACATTACTTTTTGCCATTCCTATTCTTTTGTTTATTTCAGTTGTACATTTTCCATCACTGGTTATAGTATGTCCAAGGGTTGTCGTAATCAAACTGTCTCCAGTCTCCAGGTCTATTCCGTCTATTTTGATATCCACTTGTGGGTTTTGAGTATCTTCTTTGTTTGTGATCATAGTTTTAGTCTTTTTGATATTCATATCTTAGATCTAGTCCATATTTTTTGCTTGTCATGTTTATTTCATTAATTGTTGTAGATCTTTAGGATTTCCAGTAGTACAGTGTCGTCAGCATATCTTAGGTTATTGATTATCTTTCTTTCCATTAATTGTAGGCCTGGCATCTCTATGATGTTTTTAAAAATGTTCATTGTATGATACTGTATAGATTGAACAAGCTTGGTGATAGTGATAGGATGCATCCGTCTTACTCCTCTTTTTATATCAATGGGTGTAGAGTTCTCTTTGTTATATTTTATTATTGCTGTTTGCTCCCAGTATAGATTGATTACATATTAGTCATATGTCCATGTCATCTAGATGTATCTCTTTTAGGCATTCTATAAGTTATTTGTGGTGTACTCTATCAAAAGCTTTGGTGTAGTCTATGAAGCAGGCATATATTGAGTATTGGTTTGTTTACTTCTGTGTATTTTTCGATGAATGTTCTCATACAGAATATGGCTTCTTAGTCCCACTATTTTTCCTAAATCCAAATTGCTGCTCATCTAATTCAGTATTGATTTTATTCTCAATCCTTCCTTGTAACTTGTAGCAAGATTTTTGTAACATGGCTCATTAGGCTTATTGTTCTAAAGTCACTGCATTCAACTGCACCATTCTTTTTAGGTAATGCAATGAAAGTTGATGTTTTTAGTTCATTTGGTATGTATCCTGTGTGGTATATGTCGTTGCATATGTCTGTAATCACTTCAATGCCAAAATCTTCTAGTGCCTGTGTCATCTCTATCTGTGTGCTATCAGGTCCTGCTGCTTTTCCCTTTTTCATTGTTTTTATAGCTTTCCACCTCAGATTTTATGATTTTATAGCCTGATGTACATTTTATAAACTGGTTTCTTGTCCCTTTGATCATGAAATAGTTGTGTTATATATTCCTGCCATCTATCTATAATATCTTTATTGTCTGTTAGCATTTTTCCTTTTTTGTCTGCAATGCATCCACCTTCTGTGGCTTCTTTATTTTTATTAGTCATTCTCTTTATTCTGTGTGCATTCCTCTTAAGTCTTGTTTGCTTTCAGTTTCTATTTCTATACATTTTTGGCTCAACCAGTCTTCTTTTGCCTTTTTGCACATTTTGCGTATCTCATTATCTATTTTATTGTATTGGGCAGTGTTCTTCGCTTGTCTCCTTTCTTCCATTTTTTTCTAAGATGGTGTTAGTTATCCATTTTTGTTTTTTGTTCTTTTCTCTTTGGGTAAGGTGTTTCAGGTTTCTTGTATGCTTTTCTTTATGCATTGCCATTTGGTTGTTACTTTTTCATCAGGATTTTCTCTTCTGTATTGTTTAATTCCTTCTAGCAGCTTCTGGTATGTATTCTTTACTTGTATTTTATAGGTATCTTTAATATCTTTTGATTTCAAACTGTTATAATAAATGGGACAATGATAGCTTTTTGCCAATCTTCTGGGAAGAACGATAAGTCCCAGATGATTGGCAAAAAGCTACCATTGTCCCATTTTGGAAGATAAAGGAAGAAAAGGGAGTGTGAAATGTACAGAGGAATATCCCTATTGAGTCAAGTTGGTAAAATGTTTGCTAAAATATTAGAGAGGAGAGTAAGATACATAATAGAACCTCAATTAAGTAATAATCAATTCGGATTCAGAAAAGGCAAAAGCTGTACTGATGCTATATTTACATTGAGACAACTATGTGAAAAACAATAGAATATGACAGAGACATAAATATCGTGTTTATAGATCAGGAAAAAGCGTTTGATCGTGTGGACAGGAACAAACTTTGGAAAACTTTAGAAATCCTAGGGTAGCAGGTCAGCTACTAGATAATATAATGGCATTATATAAAAAGCAGTCAAAGTGCCATTAGAACATTGGAAGGTCTGTCAGAATGGTTTCAGGTTACAACAGGTGTAAGACAAGGATGCGTCCTCTCACCACTCCTCTTCATCATATATATGGACAAAATAAATCAGGAAACAAACAACTATAAGGAAAAATCAAATAACATAGAGGTAGAAAACATCAACGAGCTACTCTTCGCAAATGACCAATGCCTAATATATGAGGATGAAAACCTGCTACAACAGCATTTAACATCTCTAGATAAAAGCTGCACAAACTACAGTATGAAATTAACACAGCAAAAAACAGAAGCTATAAGAAGCAAATTAAGACACCTATTAAACATTAAGATCAAAGGTAACGAAATAAAACAAGTAGAGGAATTCACGTATTTAGGCACAATGTTCACAGAAGATGGAAAACTAGACAGAGAAATTGACATGAGAATACAAAAAAGCAAATGCTGTCACATACCAGCTTTCACCATTGCTAAGACATCCAAACATTTTTTATGCCAGCTAAACAACAAATGATATAAATAGCATTTCATACCAACTTTGTGCTATGAAAGTCAAAACATGGACCCTTTCCAAATCACATTAAGAAAGATCAATACATGTGAGATGCGATGCTTGAGAAAAGTAACAAACACAAGAAGAGATACAATACCAAATGAAACCATAAGGAAAATGGTAGGAACAAAACCCAGCCAAGAATATATCGAACAACAACTTAAATGGTTTGGCCACCTGGTCAGAATGAATCCTTATCAATCACCATCAAGGGCGTTCTTCTCGAGATGCATGGGAAAAGACCCAGAAGAAGATTGATAGATACAGTGACAGAGACATGTACCAACAAAGGAAAATCACTAATTCAGACAGTTTGAGCAGCTCAAGAATGACAAATGATATAAAAACCACGACACCTTTTAGGTATCAGTGAAAAGAGAAAAGAAGATATCTGGTGGATTTGTTGATGAATTAGACTTTTGCTTGTTTCTCTTTAGTTTAGTTTTCATTTTAATCATTACAGGATTGTGATCTGAATTATCTGCTCCTGGGTAGGTTTTGGACTCAAGAGTCGCTAATTTATTGACTGTGGCTACTTATTCACTATGAATCATAATCCCATTACTAGGGGGAAAAAGAGCACAGAGCCTACATTTTGATATCAACTGTTTCGGTGATGGGTCAACTGGCCGTCTTGACATTTACCTCACTTGAGCAATAACTATGTGCTCTATTATATCACCATGTCCACAGTATGGGGGGGGGGGCAGTTCTCTTCCTCACTCTCACTGCTTTTTTCCCCCCAACTGTGATAATTAGCCATTTCATTTTCAGCTTAAATTGACATGTGAACACCAAGACAGCATCAGTCTTATGTGGCCTTTGTTAGCAAGGTGCCCAAAAACTGATTCCTTTGTCATATTTATTGTGGGGTTTTCCCCCTTGCTCATGTGTTGTACAATCTTATCATTTTTCAGACCAAGGGCACGTCTAGTTTTGGTAAGAGACATAACAAGACTCACACATTTTGCCGGAGGTGTGGGCAAAGAGCTTTCCACATTCAGAAGAAGACATGTGCTCGGTGTGCATATCCAAGTCCCCGCTTGAGGCACTGTAAGTATCACTTGTGATCTTATACTGTGTGTTTATTCATGTTAACTTCAAACAATCACTTTGTAAAGAGCCCGTTAGCCTCTGTTGTAGCATATTTTCTACTCACTTCGCCGTTACATCATCTTTCAGTTTTTGCCAATTGGATT
Source organism: Megaustenia siamemsis (assembly GCA_032433765.1). Taxonomy (NCBI): domain Eukaryota; kingdom Metazoa; phylum Mollusca; class Gastropoda; order Stylommatophora; family Ariophantidae; genus Megaustenia; species Megaustenia siamemsis. Next base: position 17,771,756 of record JAVIAB010000139.1, on the reverse strand, counting down.
CCTAACTCATATCATCATCAAGTACTGGGCCTGCTTGCGTAGGTGATAATGTCTCTCCACAACTTTTGATCACGACAATTATTTATCATTTCTGTTGTTAACCTTCTGCCAAGCCATTCTCTTAAGCTGTTTGGTACCTTTTCTCTTTGCTTCCCTCTATCTCTTCGTCCCTCAATTTTCCCAGTTATTACAATATATTCCAACTGTTCTCTTCTCATTACATGACAAAAAATGATGATTGTTTATTCCTAATATTGGAAATTAGCTCTTTTGTTTTGACCTCTTTCAGAACGTTTTCATTACTCTTCTTAGCTATCCTGGTATTCTCAACATTCTGTAAAACCACATTTCTACAGACTCCAGTGATTTTTTTGTCTGTTGTCCTATTGTCTATGATTCACATCCATATGTTAAGACTGGCTCTAATAATATTCTCCTATTAATAACTCTTTTCTTGTTTCTATTGTCAAAAATGGATTGCATAGTATCTTCCTCATTTTTTTGGAGAGCTGCTTTTGTCTGAGCCATTTTGCATCTCACCTCTGTTATACATCTTCCGTCTGAGGTCAACAATGTTCCCAAATATTTAAATTTATTTACCTGATTTAATATTGTTCCACATGTCATTATTTTGCGCTGAGGTGATGTGATTCATGATTGTACAAATAATTATGACAGTGGTTTTCTGTTGCCTTCCGTCGGTTTGTTTACGGTTGGCTCCACTAGACTTTGACTAAAAAGTCTCACCCACAAGGCAGTGGGGCTGTTTTACTTCGGGGTACTCTCTCGAGCATACCTGCATGGCAGCCACAGGTTGTACTTTTTACTGCATACAGTAGCAGATAAAATTACCCGACCTGACAGGATTCCTGTCTATCTAGTGACCTTTAGGGCCGTAGCCGGCCCATAGGACGTAGACCAAGATACTCCATCTCATATCTGAATCTTTGTTCTATCAGTTTTTAATTCATTTTCTTACCTGTTGTTTCCCACATGAGGGTTTGCTTTGCTATTTGATTATTATCTCTTCTCATCACATGTCCAGCTTATGACCATCGTCTTTTCTTTATTACTGATGATATTAGTGGTTGATTGGCGATTTCTCTAATTTCCTCATTTGTTTTGAATTCATTCCACGCTATACCAAGTATTTTCCTAACTACTGACCGTAAAAAAACAAATATGCACTAACTGTTCAGATCATTACAAGGATAGGGGTGGTTTCTGGTAAAAAAAATTGTCATCAGAGATGGAATGTCCATTCATCCCTCATTAAAGATTAAACAGCAAATCCAGGCAGTGGCGTCAAAATCCCCATGTTAAAGAAATTATTACAGTGTGTGGGGACTTTGATAACTGGAATCTGATTAACTTCCAGGAATCATGAAAAGTTCAGTTTTATTTTTCTACAACACTGCCATTTTCGGAAATTGTCTAAATTGGCTAAGGGACTCACACTTTAATGCATTTCCCCAGAGATGTTACTGTTTATATAAATCAGATCGGGTGAAAGGTTAGGAAATGCCCTACTGTCTGGTGAAGGAATTATTGGAATACTCATAGCCGCTTTCAAGATATCTGTGATTAAACTTTTTATCACTTTTCTCTATCGACATTATTTTTATTTTAAGTGCTAGGCACATGGCGTTTCTTGCCAATACTAGAGACCATCACGATAACATTGATTTATCGAAGACAAGTTCACGCTGTTAATAGTTTTTTTCAGCAGGCATATATTCTCAATATGCATTACAACCAATTTCCAATTTTAAATTGTCATTATCATCAGCTTTACAGCAACTTCACATCTTGGCGTATCTTGATGCCTTTACTCCAAATTAAATTATCACCGTTACTATAACTCTTCTAAGGTAACCTCAGAATAATAGAGACTAAAACATCTTGTTATATGTGGACAAACACTTTTCATTACCAATAAGACAGTTTCATGGTTGTAGTTCAAAGTAAAGATGATTTTATCATCAGGACACCAGGAACCTGGAGCACAACATAGTGAATGGGTAGCTGTAATGCTATCAAGGAATGCACAAAAGACACTAATAGAATGGGAAGCAGTAGGACCAAGACTAATGAGAGCAACATTTAAAACAACCAAAAACAAAATAAAATTACACATTATCCATTGCTATACAGGATATTATAATCTTGATGGGAGACCTAAATGCTAAAGTAGGATCGGGCAACATAGGCTTCGAAGAGATTATGGGAAAATATGGACTTGGAGATATAAATGAAAATGGAGAGATATTTGTGAATTTCTGCACCCTTAATCAACCCTAGGAGGAACAATATTCCAACATAAAAGAATACACAAAGCTACATGGGTGTCACCAGATCATAGAACGGAAAATCAAATTGATCACATATGTATTAATATGTTTAAGTCATCCTTACAGGATGTAAAAGTATATAGAGGGGCAGATGTAGCTTCTGATCATCATCTTCCGATAGCCAAACTTAAAATTAAATTAAAAAGGTATACTACAGCGAATAAGAGTAAAAAGTATTTCAATGTAGGGTTTCTCAAAGAACAAGGAATTAAAGATAAATTCGCAGTCACAATATCAAATACCACATACTCCAACAACTAGAAACTACAATAAATATATATCATTGGAAACGTAAAAGATATATGGAAAAAGACATGCGAAGAAACACTGGGGAAAAGAGAACGCCAGAATAAGGCATGGATGACAGCAGAGACCCTGGATAAAATTAAGGAAAGAAAGAACAAGAAAGCAGACATAAATATAAGCAAAATGACTGCAACCGAACATATAAACACACAGTAGTCGTCGAATTATCCTAGTCACACATCAAACAGCAGACCGTACAGTTAGCGCACAGCGAACGAAACATGGTGCAAGTTCCCCAAAGAGGAAAATCATCTGTCGACTTGACGGAGCAGTCCACATTAAATGCATTTCAGTGTGTAAATAACTTGCGTCAAATAAAAACCAACGTCGGCCATTGAGCAGCACTCAGTGTGGCGTAAACTGCATGTCAACACTAGACGGTGACGGTCACTTTTACAAACAATACTTGACTTGTCAAAAAGGAACATTGTTGTGTGTACTCGGCAACGCATATTTGTCCACTTCGTCTGCCACAGATTTGCTAAGTAGAACATCATTTTGATTTCACCACAGAAAATTACATCAGAGTGCCGAAATTATTCAAACCACAGATACATTTTGCTGCAGTGATCGAGAGAACGTGAAACATTCCACCATTTTGAAACGGAAGTCAAAAGAACTGTACAGCAGCACAAATAAATTAAGTGGAAAATACAAACAGATCAATGCCTTTATTATAGATAAGAAAGGAAATCTGCTTAGTAATGTACGGGAACAAATGGAGAGATGGAAGGGGCATTTTGAAGTACTTTTTAACAGACCCGACTCAAATAATCCTCCAGATATACTACCAGTAGAAGAAGAGTTACACGTTAACTGTGGAAAACCAAGTAAAGAAGAAATAATGAAAGCCATCAAACTATTAAAAAATGGTAAAGCCACAGGACCAGATGAAATTCATTCAGAAGCCATCAAAGCAGATATTAACACCTCTACAAGATGTTACATAATCTATTCGATAAAATTTGGGAGAGGGAAGAATAAAGACAGGAAAAGTTATGTGATCAATTTACCAAAGAAAAGAAGCTTTACAGGAGTGCACAAATTATAGGGGAATTATGCTACTATCAGTGCCATGGAAAATATTAAGCAGAATCATTCTGGAGAGACTAAAAGAGGCCATAGAGAAACATTTTAGAGATGAACAAGCAGGTTTTAGGAAGAACAGATCATGTGCTGATCAAATAACTACGTATAATAGTTGAACAAAGTTTAGAACTAAAATCCCCACTTTATATTGGATTTAGATATATTATAAAAAGGAATTTGATAGTTTAGACAGAAGAATGATTTGGAAGTTGCTGAGTTATTACAGAATCCCTGTCAAGTTTATTAACCTGATAAAAACAATATATGAAGGAACGAAATGTAGTGTGGTGCATGAATGACAGCTTACAGAAGCATTTGAAAGAAGAACAGGAGTAAGGCAGGGATGCCTTCTGTCTCCATTTCTCTTTCTACTGGCCATAAATTGAATTATGAAAATAACTCAAAACAACAAAAATGGGATCCAGTGGTTACTGACCAAACAACTTGATGATTTAGACTTTGCTAAAAATAAAAAAAAAAGAAATAATAAAAATGTTCAACTCAAATGTTCAACTCAAATGTTCAGTCAGTCTTATTATATGGCTGTGAGACTTGAACAACTAAGATGACATTTATAAAGATACAGACTTTCATTAATGGATGCTTATACAGAATAAAAGGATGGAAATGGCAGGACAAAATCGCTAACATAGATTTATGGAAATGTACCAGTCAAACACCAGTGGATGAAGAGACACAGCGAAGATGATGGTGCTGGATACACACTGTGTAAGCCAACTGAGATTATTACACAATAAGCCCTTTTTGGAATCCCCAGAGAAATAAACAAAGAGGAAGACCCGGGAATTCTTGAAGACAGATAGAAGCAGAGATGAAGATGATGGGGAAGACATGGAATGATCTTAAAAGAATGGCAAAAAAACAGAACGACTGGAAAAGTGTTTGTTGAAGACCTATGCTCCACTGAGCTAAAAAGGTAGTAGAGTTCAAAGTAAAAGGTATTTGCTGCAAGATACAAGTCTGTTACATGTTACTACATGTCTTAGCCAATAGTTTAATGCTTTAACATTGCATAATTTTGATCTATTTCACCAGATAACTGGTCAAAAAGGCACAGAAAAGAAAGACAACTGGGACTGGCAGAATGAGACATCTTAAGGTTGTCTATAGACGATTCAGGTAAGCTGACAGAGATTTGATTAATGTTTGCAACTTTTTGTTTGTGGTGTAGAGACCATTTGTTGAGTTACCACATATACAATGTAGTTGCTGTATTTTTTCAAATTGGATACCTGACTCCCCTTCTTGGTGATGAGATGCATGGTCTGTTATTGGTAAGGTCTAGTCATGTATTATCTCACATCATGTAAATGTCAGAGAATTTCTCTGAAAACAAAAAAAACTTGAAGGTGGTACATTTGACTTGAGTGTTATACTAAATGGCATGACCTGGTTACACACCTGATACATGCAGGATAACTTATCACGTAAACATTACTCATGAGTAGACGACTAGAGCCATACATATGTATACACAAGTGGGGCTACTAACATTTCATAAAAAAATTTGATACAAATAAACTTTTTGGGGCTGACTTGTATGTGATACACTGTTTACAATGTTAGGTGTGCACTGCATCAGAATCATGTATACATTCACTCATTGTTCCTACTTTGTTTTTCAGAAATGGTTTCCGTGAGGGTACTGTACCCAAGCCACGCAACACAGCTGTTGCTCCTGCTTCATCTGCTGTTGCTACAAAATAAATAATTTTACAGTTTTAACTGCAGCGTGTTTTGTTGGTGTTTTTTATTTGAATGCTAGGCTGTTGTCATAAATTTATGACTCTCGGAAACAAACTTTTTGTTATTTGCGGGTCATCATCATTGCACTCCGAACATGTCCATAGGTGCTCAGATCCCCTCCTCAGCAATTCCCTCAGTGTCCAGCGACTGACGGCTCCAGTTCTATGTTGGTTGATAATTCTTCTTACACGGCCACTAAGTTTATAACTACAGTGTAAAACTATATTAATTATATGCAGATTCATTCATTACAAACTGCTTAATTAAGTAAATCTTACCTTTAAAGGGTACCTTGGATAATGAACAAGATTTAAACATAAAGAACTGGCTTATAAACACTATTCTACTGAGGAAATTTAAATACTATGGCTATATTAGAAGACACAGTGGGCTGGAAGGAACATTAATGAAAGGCGTGCTTCCTGGGAGATGCATTAGGGCCAGACCAAGAGGAGTGGGGTTTTAATTCGTTAAACTGACATTGAACGTGACAACTGAAGTGGGAGTTAAATGAGAAACTTAGTCGCTTATCAAAATTACGTTACTGAACTTTTTAGTATGAATTTTTCAGTTAACATCTACTTTCATCACGTTCAAATCCTTCAATAAATTTCTAACTGGAAGATGACAAAATTCCCTCTTCTTCAGTGAAGTTAATAGATGACGATATCCAACATATCAAGATCACACATTTTCGTCTTTTATAGAACTTAACGCTGACGGTTCAAATGTGGAAAAACTTGGTTATCCACATATTGATAATTTGTTTTAAAAAGAGATAGTGGTATGGCAATAGCTTTGCGTACGTAATGAATAAAAGTCGGAACGACGTTTCGGTGAAGTAGACCTTCAGCTGGAACAATAGTCTACACAAAAATGTATATAAGGATGTAAACAGAAATCTAATAATATGTTAGATATTTTGTTTTAAAAAGTCACTTCCCTGCGATCCAGTGCTTGGTCAGCCACTTCTTTTCTCTCTTCTGTTTGTGAATTGTCGATTGTCACCAAACTTCCTAAGTATTTGAATTCCTCTACTTGTTTTAGTTGTCTGCCTTCTATGTTTTTGTTCTCTTTCTTCCTTCTTTGCAACATTCATGACTTTTGTCAATCTGGTCAGCCTTTGACTGATCTAAAATTAGTAGTCGAGCTGGCCACCTATTTCTCTCACTGACCAGGGATTCATGTGAGAAATAAATGGCCGGGTACAAGATAGTATGAAACTATTAACTATGGGTGTGAAAACTGAACAGATGTACACACAAACGTGTACATGGCCATACATACGTTAACGCATTAGTCTGTGTACATTACCACAAAGCACACTAAATAAAAAACCAGGTGTTAATATATGGTGGTACATGTGCAGACATAGATAAATAGTATCCTATATGTATGATAGCGATATGTCCATACTGGGAAGGGGGGGGGCGTCGAATGCTGGAGTGGCACGAGACAATGCCAGTTTGAAGTGCAGGAGTTGAACGGGGACGACACCGACTGCCAGTCTTTTGCTCATCGTCACCATGATGCTCACAACATATGGCACTCTGGTGTCGTCCAGACTTGCCCACACACACACACCATCTGGCAATGCTTACATATGGCGTAGATGATACTCCATGCCATGTGTAAACCCTTGGGTACAAATAATAATACATAAGTATTATTATATGGGGAACTTCCGAGGCGATAATAGGGAATAATAGAACAAAGAAGTATGTGTTAGCACATCGAACCCGTACTCAGTGGCACCGCGCCTTGCCACGAGAAGCCGCACGCGGCCAACTAAAAAATGGTCCTTGATAGTTTTATCGCCCATTGGGAATCAGTGCAAAGCACGTAGTCACAATTATATATATTTTATAATGCCAACTCGACGTTCACATCTAACAGTACCAAGGTGGGGGTCGCGGCTCGTGACAATATCTCTGGCTCCTGTCGCGTTTGCAGGCGACCAAAGGAAGATCACTTCAAGTCACATGAAGCAGTAACATTTCATCATGGACTTTCAACACCACGAATAGGACAATACTTAAAAGTTTCTGGTGGGGGATATGTGGTGAAACAATTCTCTGGGAAAGAAAGTTTCGGGTTCGATTCCAACCACAGAGGGAGGTGATCTAATCCGCGTCTTTACCTTCCCTGACCTCTAGGTAGTGAGATCCGAATGTCTAGCACTCTTGGAAAACAGGAGGTTCCGTGTTCATTTCTGGGAACGTTAAAGAACCATAGGCAGTTGGGAATCGAAAAGAGTAGGTAATATGAGAGTATCTCTGAAGTCGGAGAATATCTGCATGTATGATGGGGTGATATCTGAGCACACGGCTGCCGGTTTGTAAAATAGGAAACAGTAATATCCACGTAAAATTATTCAGTCCCTAGGGAAAGGGGTATAATATGTAACAGTATAGGTGAATGAAAATATGGGGCAAGTAACTCAGCCGGTACGCATCTCCTAACAGACTACAACAGGGACATAAAATAACGGTCATCAGTGTTAGTGACAGAATAACAAGTTGTACGAAGGCAATGGAAGTTCATAGCGGGTAGTGCACAAAGCCGAGGACTAAACTGGGGATGAAGGAACGGTTCAGAATAGTACTCAGACATAACAAGTTTAGGGAGAATGGAAATTTTTCAAGCAGTTGTGGGGATAAACACATGGCTTGATCGTCAAGTAAATAGGTTGACAACCTTCCAGGACATGTCAAAGTAATGAAGTAAACATTATTTTGAAACTCTGGAGAGGTTATACTGGAGTCACATGAACATCTTGTTGTTGTTAAGTCTGAGACATAGGTCAACTCTGGGACAGATGTGGTTCAGGATTGTGGACTCTTAATGGTAGGTGGGGTTGCAAATTGTCACTTCGCGACAAATTCATTGGCTGCAGATGCTCAACGCACAAAGTTATGTTGGGGTATTTAAGCTTCGAGCCGCGATAGCTCAGTGGTTAGTGAACTGGACTACAAGGGATAGGGTTCGCCAGCCTTAAATGGGTACAGGATTTTTTTTCTGGCAGGTAAGGCGGTACGGGCGTAATACCGACCACATTACCCCAAAAAATCATATACTGCAGGTCTGTACAAATTTATGGTCACTAACGCCATATTCCCTATACGCCACTTGGCCTGACGGGGGCTCTTTCCTTTTCTTACAATCGGTTTTCAAGTAGTTAGGAATGTCCACGAGTTAGGAAGACAATTCAGAAGAGACAAGTAGTTAGTTTTAAGCTAGTTGAGACGTTATTAGGGAAAAGAGTAGTAAGTAGCAATTAGAATCATAAATGTGGACTAGTCAAGCTTAGAGAAGGAAAAGATATCAGTGACTTAAGAAATTAGTTGAGCAGTAGACAGAACAAGTGAATTAGAACATAATGAACATTTAATTGTGAAAGTGTTTCTAAAGTTGTGCTTCATAGAGACAAGAAGCCGTAAGTAAGTGGTGAGAGAGATTTTTTTATAATATGCACTTATGACATTTCAATATGCTTCGACGATAGTCTCCTGAGTGTCCAGCATTATTAATGAACAATAATTCTTATATAAGTGCTTCCACTATTATGTATTTCGTGCCAAGATAGAGATCAATAAACTTGATTATGATTTATAATGACTGAGAAAGTCTGTGATGAGTGTGATGTGGCTCCAACAAGACAATATAAAGATAAATAATTCATCCACCTATAACATAATAAAGCTGTCGTTCGCTTACAAATAAACAGCAACAATGGTTTCTGGAGTACGTCTGCTTTAAAATCAGGACATAAACAAGGGACAGCGACTACATGTATAGTAGCCTCCGTCAGTCATAGTTGACTGGATTTTCCAGCGCCCCTAGAAATGTTATTTTTTCCTTTCGTCGTGTATTCTCTTTCTCTATAAATCTGTCAGCTTCTTCTGTGAAGTGAACCTTTAGAGTGGGTCATGCAAGCGACTGCAACAACTACAGAGGCATCTCCTTACTCAGCATAGAATAGTCGACAAGACCTTCGCCAGAGTCATCTTAGGAAGGCTACAAAAACTCACAGAACGCGTAAAATGGCTTTCTCTTTCCAGCATAGATGTAGTACTTCAAGCAAGGGATGTAACAATGCACTTTTGTAGGTTTTAATCAGATCGGGAGGGATCCCATCTTGTCCTGGAGCCTTGCTGTGGCCAAGCTACTGCCTACATACTCTACTGACGTTTTACTACATGTAAAGGATATATATATATTTAAGACTTTAATATTTCCCCCACCTCCTTTCTCCTGGATTATAAAATACTGGCATACTGCCCACAGGGATCCTATCTTGTCCTGTGGCCAAGCTACTGCCCACATACTCTACTGACGTTTTTACTACATGTAAAGGATATATATATATATTATTTAAGACTATAACTTGTCTTTCCTTTAATATTTCCCCCACCTCCTTTCTCTCGGATTATAAAATACATCCAACCCGGGAACTTTTGTTTCTTGCTTGCTTGCGTTCGCCCGATGACTTAAGGAGTGTACCTCGTCATCGTGCGCCCTTAAAAGGATACTAAGTGGGCGTGTCTGAGTTGTGTTGTGGTTTACAGTATAACTGTGATATTTGCGCCTTTCGGCCCAACACATCCGACTTCAGCATGACATTTTTGAGTACCGGGATGTCTTCCCTCTTCGATCCCTACTCGCTTGGCCAGACTAGACAGGTTAGTCTGTTACTAGAGGCACCACGGAGAGGTGGAGCAGGATCTGGATGGTACTGGTTCACCGATCCTGGCGTCAGCCATCAGCTGTGGATCGCTGACAACTTCCAGCTCTGGTGCTGGGAGGCGCGCCTTCGCCTCCCTTTTGCTTCTGAAAGTCTCGGTTCGTGCGCTCACTTCCTGACAATCCCCACAAAAGGTGTCTATTTTTTTCGGTCCGACGGAGCTTTATGGCTCACCCAGCCTCTAAAAGTGGGTACCAGAGATTTTTCTGGGAAGTAAAGGCGGCCTGGTGTGATACCGACCACATCAACCAAAATTCAACTGAAATAAATAAAAGAATAGGTATGGCAAAAAGTAATTTTAATGTCATGAAGAACATACAAAACAAATAACGCCAGGGCTAAAACTAAGAATAGCAAATGTTACATCTTCTCAATATTCCTATATGGCGCAGAAACATGGGTATTGGACAAGAAAACAGAACAGAGAATTGAAGCCTTTGAAATGTGGATATATAGAAGAATAGGTAGAATTGGATGGAAGTAAAAGAAAACAAACGACGAAGTCTTAAAACAACTAAAAATGAAAAGAGGACTACTAAACACAATTTAAACAAGGCAAATGCGATTTTTGGGCTATGTTAAAGGACATCACAGCCTACTAAAAGTAATCCTGGAGGAGAAAAATACAAGGTAAAAGAGGCAGACCAAGACTAATATGGACGAGTAACATCAAAAGATGGACAAATCAGCCTATGACAACCTGCACCATCAAAGCAAGAGACAGAGCAGAATGGCGCTCCATGGTGGCCAAACTTCGTTGCGGAGACGGCACTCGATGATGATGATGATTGAGAAAGAATATCCCGGATAGCTAACAATAATATCGAGGGGGTGAGCCTTCTTATATAATAGAGGCATCAGAAAAAAGAAACTTGCAGCTGAAATCATGAAGAAATAATCATTTGGCGGCAAATTGAGAAGAAAACAGTGGGGATATAATGTGGCATCTTGAAAATTCAGTGAAGAAGAGATACAGGGAAATTCTTCTTCTTCTATCCTTCCTCTATTGCCGTCGAGGGGAGATACAATCTGCGATTCTTTGCTCTTCTGTTGGCCTTTTCTGGTGTTATCCCTCCTAGTGACTCAAGTATTATCTTTATCCATCTCTTTCTCGGTCTTCCTCTTAATCTGGCATTTTCGTAGCGTTTGTTTATGACTCTTTTAGTCATTGTATAGTTCTTTTTGTCTTGTTATGTGGCCGAACCAATTTATCTGTTGTTTCTTTATGTATTCAATGGCTGGTTCAATTTCGAGTTTCTTCCTCAGGTCAGTGTTTCTTACTCTGTCCCTTAAGCTGTTTCCTGTCATTCTTCTGACACATTTCATTTCGGTGGTCGTTATCTTTCTCATTGTTCTAAAGTCCAGCGTCCAATTCTGGCACTGATAGCACAGAGTTGGTATAAAAATTGATTTTGTCTTCCCTCTTCGATCCCTACTCGCTTGGCCAGACTAGACAGGTTAGTCTGTTACTAAAGGCACCACCAGCTTATTGCTGAGCATATTGCCCTTTTTGCATATATATATTTTCATATATGCTTTTGCATATATAGAGCATATTGCCCTTTTTGCTTCCGTAGTTGTTGCTTTGTTTTTCAATAGTGTTGATACTTGGCCTATAACTTGGCATGTTTTGTTACACCTTATATCTATCTCTGTCTCTTGGTTATTGTCTTGTGTTAACGTGCTACCTAGATATTTAAAATTGTCTACTTGCTTCAAAGTTGTATTATCTATTATGATGCTTAGTTTTTTTCTTTCTCGCTTTTGCCATTACTTCAGTTTTGTTTATGTTGATCTTCATGTTGTATTGTTTACAAATGTTGTTTAACCTGTTGATATGCTCTTGCAGGTCCTCAGTTGTTTCATGTATCAGAACTTGGTCGTCTGCAAATAGTATTTCATTTATTTCTTCCTCTCTTCTGCTGTTTTCTGGTACGTATATTTCGTTCTCTTTTGTGTTATCGCTTGTTATCATCCTTGTTGGTATACTTCCTTTGATTGGGCATACAGGGAAATGGATAGGAAAATATCGTTTTGGTAGGAAATCAACAGACTGACAAGCAACTGTAGAGATAGAAAGTCGTGGAGAGATATGATCACCTACGCTACAGCAAGTACTGTACTTTGTGGATAAAGATGAACATATAGCATGCTTGGAAGAAACAACCACCACTATTATGCAACATAAAAATAAGCGGGACAAATCTTAAACAAGTGCAGAACGTAAAATACTAGGGTAAAATAATAACATCAAATGAAAGATGCACTACAGAAATAACAGGCAGAATAGCACAAACCAAAGTAGCATTTCAGGAATTGAAAAACATCTTGTGCAGGAAATCTATATTAATAGAGATTAGAAAGAAAATTAACCGATGTTATATAGAGCCAATTCAGACCTATGGAAGCGAATCATTGACTGTAGACAAACAAATGGCAAGACGCTTAGAGGCCACAGAGACGGGATTTTCCAGAAGAATATTTAAAGCTGGACAGCTAAAAAGACCAACGAGGAAATTCCCAAAGAGGCCAACACAAAAAAGGAGCTCTTAAAAAAACTTCAGATTGAAACAATCAACATTTTTCGAGCACATCGTGAGAAGAGGCAAGTTGGAATATTTGGTTACAACTGGCAAAACACGGGGAAAGAGAGATCGAGGACAACAAAGAGGGAATATACAGGATAATTTAGTGTCGTAGCACGGTAAACAATCAACAACAGAACTGATACGATGCACTGTGGACAAAAAATTGTGGAAATGCCATGATCGCATGCGCCAACGGGTATGGCACATGATGTTGATAACATGATTGTACCTTAAAAATATGTTCTTTAGCCGTAAAAATATAGCTCGTATGCTACCATTGTTTATAACAACCAACATCCAATGAAAATCGAAATACAACGGTAATTGACCAATCACAACTGGAGACTCGAATTCAAGTACCTTCCAGGCCGATTTGAATTTCGGAGACTTGCATGTCTAAACTTGCAATTACCATTACCGTCATTTCTATTTCTGTAAGTCTTGTATTACAGTTTTTGTTATATGTAAAAGCTATTTTAGTAAGCACATGCGCTTATATAAACTGGCTTCATGTTATTACATTTTATTTGACTATTTCAAGTTGACAAAACTCACAAGTTGTTAAGGACGCTGACGGCGACGCTATTTTGTCAGTGCCCTGCCCTCTCTGTCTAATTTAATAGTAAGTAGTAAAGTTTACAGTAGTAGCCAGTTCACTTCTTAGCTTAACTCAGTGACTAAGACTTGTAATTTGAAATGTATGTACGACAGTGTTAGGTTGTTGTGCATACTTTATTAGTACTTCTTCACACTATATATTAATATATATTCATTATCATAATTCATAATATCATCATTGATTGTCTAGTCTAAGTCTGGCCAAGCGTGCAGGGATCGAAGACAACCCGGTACTCACAAATTAAAAATGTCGTGCTGAAGTCGGATGTGTTGGGCCGAAAGGCGCAAATATAACAGTTATACTGCAAACCACAACACAACGCAGACACGTCCACTACGTCCTTGTAAGGGCGGATGATGAAGAGGAATATTCTAGTCTACTACGATGGATACTCTAGAATACTTTAGTCATAGGAAAACGCAACCAACCACCAACCATATTATCACCATTGAGTTCCGTCTCCGCATCGAAGATTGGCTACCATGGAGCACCATTCAACTCTTGCCTCTTGCTCTTGAGTTGATGGTGCAGGTTATCATAGGCTGATTTGTCCATCTTTTGATGTTACTTGTCCATGTTAGTCTTGGTCTGCCTCTTTTACCTTGTATTTTCCTTTCTAATATTACTTTTAGTAGACTGCTGTGTCTTTTAACATGCCCCAAAAATCACATTTGTCTTGTCTTAATTGTATTTAGTAGTGCTCTTTTATCTTTTCATTTTAGTTGTTTTAAAACTTCATCGTTTGTTTTCTTTTCCTTCCATCCAATTCTACCTATTCTATGAAGGGAGGTCAAAAAGTAATGCACACCAATTTTTTCTCGGCTAATAATAAAGATAGGAATATGAAATTTTGCACACTTGGAATATGACATGTTCCAATTATGTGCACCAATTGCACAGCATTCTGATAAATATTACGCAATCTATGAACCGTTAAAATGGAGCTTGTCAACAATGTCCGTTACAAACAGCGAATTGTCATAGAATTTCTGGTTGCGGAAAAAGAAACTGTGGCAAACATTCATAAACGGCTGTGTGCAGTGTACAAATGTTCTGCAGTCGATAGGAGCACAGTTAGTCGCTGGGTTCAGAGAATTAAAGCTGCAGAAAGTGTACGAGTGGAGCTGCATGATTTACCGCGTTCTGGACGTGTTGCCTCGGCTACCAGCACAGACATGTTAAACCGGGCTGATGCCATTATTCGTAAGGATAGGCGTATCACTAGTCAGCAATTGGCATTGCAGCTTACAGTCAGCAAGGGAAGTGCAATCGCAATTTTAAAAACTCTTGGATATTCAAAGATTTGCGCTCGATGGGTTCCTCGGTGCCTAACAAATGATCACAGAGTTCAAAGGAAAACATTCTGTTCTGAATTGTTGGAGCGTTTCGGTGTTGAAGGAGAAATGTTTTTGTCAAAAATTGTTACCGGTGATGAAACGTGGGCACATCATTATGAGCCTGAAACAAAAATGCAGTCAATGGAATGGCATCATCCGCAGTCACCAAAAAGAAAAAATTCAAAACATCTCCATCAGCCGGAAAGGTGATGATCACTGTCTTCTGGGCATTGATGGTGTGATTCTTGTTGATGTAATGACAAGAGGTGAGACAATCAACTCGACAGCTTACATCAATACACTGACAAAACTCAAAATCGGTTCCACAGAGTTCGGCCTAATAAGCCATCTGCAGATTTGTTGCTTCAACATGACAATGCACGCCCTCACACAAGTCTGGTAACACGGGAAGCAATCAACAAATTTGGTTGGACTGTACTGCCCCATCCTCCTTACAGCCCTGATCTGGCTCCCTCAGATTTCCATCTGTTTGGACCACTCAAAAAATTCCTGCGTGGGACACACTTTGACAATGATGAGGATGTGATCCGTGCAGTTAAAAAATGGCTACGCGAGCAGGACAAAACTTGGTACAAACGAGGCATTCATGACCTAGTTTCGCGTTGGCGTAAGGCAATACGCTTGGACGGAGATTATGTTGACAAATAGGTAGTGTAAAGGGGATGTTCAGCTACAATCTGTGAAAATTTCACACATTTTGCCCGAATAGTTTCCGAGAAAAAAATTGGTGTGCATTACTTTTTGACCTCCCTATGTATATATCCACATTTCAAAGACTTCAATTCTCTGTTCTGTTTTCTGGTCTAATGTCCATGTTTATGCACCATACAGGAATATTGAGAAGATGTAACATTTTGCTATTCTTAGTTTTATCCCTGGTATTATTTGTTTTGATGGTAGTATATTTTTCATGACATTAAAATTACTTTTTGCCATACTATTCTTTTGTTTATTTCAATTGTACATTTTCCATTATTAGTTTTAGTATGTCCAAGGTAGTTGTAGTTCTGAATTGTCTCCAGATGTATTCCTTCAACTGTGATATTTAATTGTAGGTCTTCAGAAATTTCTTTATTTATAATCATAGTTTTAGTCTTTTTGATATTCATATCTAGTCTAGTCCATATTTTTTGCTCGTCATGTTTATTACATTAAGTAATTGTTGTAGATCTTTACGTCTTTAGGATTTTCTGCTAGTAGTACAGTATCACTGTCAAGGGCGTTCTTCTCAAGAATGCATGGAAAAAGACCAAGAGGAAGACCCAGAAGAAGATGGATAGATGCAGTGACAGAGACATGTAACAACAAAGGAAAATCACTAATTCAGACAGTTCGAGCAGCTCAAGAGCGACAAATGATATAAACCACGACACCTTTTAGGTATCAGTGAAAAGAGAAAAGAAGAAAGAAGAAGTACAGTATCATCAGCATATCTTAGGTTATTAATTATCTTTCCATTAATGTTTTAAGCCTGGCACCTCTGTGATGTTTTTAAAGATTTGCTCAGTGTATAGATTGAACAAGCTTGGTAATAGGATGCATCACTGTCTTACTCCTCTTTTTATATCAATGGGTGTAGAGTTCTCTTTGTTATATTTTATTATTGCTGTTTGCTCCCAATAGAAATTACATATTAGTCGTATGTGTGTATCATCCAGATTTGTATCTTTTAGGCAGTCTATAAGTTGATTATGGTGCACTCTATCAAAAGCTTTGGTGTAGTCTATGAAGTGGGCATATATTGGTTTGCTTACTTCTGTGTAGTTTTCTATTAATGTCCTCATATAGTACATAGTTTATTTTGTCCAACTGTTTTTCCTAAATCCAAATGGTCGTTCATCTAATTCCATATTGACTTTATTCTGAATCCTTCCTTGTATAACTTTTAGCAAGATTTTTATAACATGGCTCATTAGGCTTATTGTTCTAAAATCACTGCATTCAACTGCACCATTCTTTTTAGGTAATGCAATGAAAGTTGATGTTTTTAGTTCATTTGGTATGTATCCTGTATGGTATATGTCATTGGATATGTCTGTGATCACTTCAATGCCAAATCTTCTAGTGTCTATCATCTCTATCAGTATATTATCAGGTCCTTCTTTATTTATCAGTTTAAGAGACAAAATTAAAAGTGAAAAACTAAGAAGGTAGTTATTGTTTATCACACATCAGTAAAAACAGCAAATTAAATGATCATATGGCAAGGCAGTCTAGACTTAACTTGAAGGACACAGGTTGGTATGAACATAAGTTCTTGTACCTAATATGGTGAAATGGTGGGCTACTGTGACTTTCTTGAATTATCAAGTTGTGCTGGAGAAGTTGGAACTTATCCTGCCTAGAGTTCCTGCAATACTATGTCTTCTATATCAGTGAACCCACTACAGCATGGAATACAGCAATCCATGCCTACTTAGTTAGACCAGGAGAAGATGGGTATTAGAAACACTCAGAAATGTGACAGTGTAATGACCAACAAAAAAGCAAAAGACTGCAAGCTTATATCTCCCCTTGATACTAAAAGACAAATGAGAAAGGAAAGAAGAACAAAATAAACTAGTAATTTTGATAAGCATGAAAGAAGTTGGCCTGGCAAATTTTAACAGTAATAGTCTTGTCAATTATAGATTTGCTAATTTCAAATAAAATGTTCTTTTTTTTTTTGTTGTCAGTGGCCTTTAAGTTTGTGATGTCTTGTAAGGCAACAACAAAGTTGCTCTATTACATGCTCCACTTGACCATCATTTACAGACTGCACCAGGTCTGGCTCAAGGTGTTCATTTCTGCTTCAACTGTCCTTTACCAAGCTGTCTTTCATTGTCCTTCCGGAGATAACCACATTACAGTTCTTGTGATTATTTCTCCATCATTATCATTTCCTGTATTGCTTGTAATTGGGTTCTTTTGTGATATGCTTGGTAGTTTACAAGTGATAGTGAGTATTACAATTCTTGGCATTCATTAGTCCATGACATTTCACTTGGAGAAGTGAAATCTAGAATTTGCAGGTTTCAAATCTGAGAGATAACTTCACAGTTTTTTTTTTTTCAAATTCTTGTCACTGCCAGTTGGACATTTCAATTTCAACAGAAGAACCAAGCACATTGTTCTTGATGTTTGCTTATATTAGGTTTACTGTTATTGCATGAAACCTTTCTTTTTATATATGATTTTCAGGGTAAAATATGGCTCATTTCAACTTTGAAAATGAAGTAAACAGTATTTTAAGAATGGATGCTCCGCTAAATCGTGGTCCACTGACACAAAGACAGGAGCAGCACCAAATACATCAAAGTTCTTCATTTAATACATCACACAACTCAAGTATTACTACAGTAAAAACACCCAGCAAAGGCATGAATAAATCTTTAAATAGCGTCCATGCTAAATCACAAGCATGCAAGACTCCTGGATCTGCAGGTACCTTTTTATATGTGTACAAATATAACAGTTCCAAGTAATTTAAATAACACCTCATAAACTGAGCTATTGAGTTATTTGCGGGTCATCATCATTGCACCCCGAACATGTCCATAGGACCTCATAAATGAGCTTTTAAAAGTCAGGTTTTAAATGTGCTTAATATCATATTGAAAATCTTAAGTTTTTTTTCTCTCTTTAGCCTTGAAGATGTATGTTAAAACTATACTTTAATTTAATAGTTTTCAACCAGTTTTGATAGGTAGGACTATCTCATTATCTCAAAGATAATGATTATACTATAAAAATAATATGACCTTTATGTCTTAGCTGGTAGCCAATTGGTTACAAATGTTATTATGTCAACAGTATTTTTAATTTAATTGCGCATGGCCACATAGTAATTTTGTTTCCTTAATGAAGATTTAACTATTCACAATCCCCTTTTCACTTTAGTAGTTTACGATTTTAAGTAATGATATGGAAATAAAAAACATTTTCAGATATTAACCCTAGATTACAATACCGTAGTAAAAATTACAGCACCAAAACACAAATTCCTCAAAATTTGACATTTGCCATGTTCAAACATTACTTCCCTCTGTGTACCTTCCTAATTACAACTTCCGGTGACCCTGAGTGTTCAATTTGTTTCCATTGCTGTTGGATTTTTTTTTTTCAGATCATGAAATACATTGCTTAGTGCTAAAAAATAATCTATTTTCAAGAAATTGGTTCTTTTTTTTTAGCATTGAGCAGTGGAAATTTCCTAGGTCATTGGTAGACATCAAACAACCCTTTGTGACTCGGGAAACACAGCGAATAATGCTAAGCTGACAGACTTACGGTGACCATACAGATAGACATTGTAACATGTCCTGTCCATGAGGGGAAACTCAGGTCATAGATCAACCTGAGTTAGAAATTCCAAGTCCCTGTGTTTTGCCTAGTGTGAACACATGGTAGTGTGTCGAAAATTCAGAGAAAATACTATTTTTAGAGCACTTAATGTTACATTTAAGTCGTCATAATTTTTACTACGGTATCGTAACTGGGAGAGTTACAGATAGGTATCATAATTAAGGGTTAAAATGCTAATAAAAGTGATAGCATTTTTCATTTAGGAAAATGTTAAATATATAATGGTCAATTTTGACACTAAGAGCAGTAGCAAGTTTTAATTCATTTCACAGTTTAGTCAAATATTGTACAAATAAAAAGATATTTTCTTAATTAAGATTTTGCTACGAACTAGATTATGATACCTATAACTTTTTTTTAGGAAGAAAGAAAACGCCCAATAAAGGTGCAAAAACTCCATCAGCAGCAGACAGGTTCATACCAAACAGAAACACAACACAGTTTGATGTAGCCCACTATAAGGTAAAAGAGAAACTTTTATTTCACTTTAAAATTGAATTTATAGCCCCTTATGTTTTCTCTTATATTGCTATTTATATATATAAAAATATGAAAAGTACTGTTTAAAAAAATTTTGACATTAAGATGAAGTATTTTATGCGAAAGGCAAAGTTAGCATTTTACCCCAAATGTCGCCTGCCAAAGACAGAGTGTGTCAGACACAACCCAGGTTTAAGAGAAAAATCAGGGCACAAATGCATGAGTGCTGACCATGCAACCAACTCATCATTTGTCATGTTGTTCTTACCCCTCCATCATGATACAGTGAAGAGTCAAAGTCACATGATCTTAAGACTTGAACACTGAAGAAGCAACCCAAATGCACTATCAAGATCAGACCAGCCAATGGGGTTCTTAATGGGCCATTAGACACATGAAGTCTTTTAGTCGCTGTTTAAGCCTACCTTATATACTTAGTACATTCAGAAAATAATGCACCACATTGGTTTTCTCGGAAACTGCTAATTCACAAAGTATGAAATTTTTACACAGTATACATGATGTCCCCATTAAGACATCAAAGAGGCCAACACAAAAAGGCAGCTCCTAAAAAACATCAGAAAGAAACAATCAACATTTTTCGGGCACATCATGAGAAGAGGAATGTTCCTTGAAAGGAACTTGGTTACAACAGGCAAAATAAAAGGAAAGAGAGATCGTACGACAAAGAGAGAAAATACTGGATAGCTTGGTGTCATGGCATGGAAAGCAGTCAACAACAGAACTGATACGATGCACTGTAGATAGGAGATTGTGGAAGGACATGATCGCCTACGCCAACCGGTATGGTACATGATGATGATGATGATGATATATGATGTCATGTAAACACCGGGATCATTCAACATAATCTCCATCCACTCGTACAGCTTTATGCCAGTGTGCAACAAGTGCATGTATTCCTAGCCTGTACCAGTCTTTGTCTTGATCGTGTAGCCATTTCTTCGCTGCATGAATCACTCCTTCATCGTGTAGCCATTTCTTCGCTGCATGAATCACTCCTTCATTGTGTAGCCATTTCTTCGCTGCATGAATCACTCCTTCATCGTGTAGCCATTTCTTCGCTGCATGAATCACTCCTTCATCGTGTAGCCATTTCTTCGCTGCATGAATCACTCCTTCATCTTCAGACCTTGTTCCATAGAGGACATCTTTATGTGGACCAAAGAGATGGAAATCAGAGGTGGATGGGGGGAGTACAGTCCAATCCAATCTGGTGATTGCTTCTCATGTTGCCATACTTGTGTGAGGGCGCACATTGTTGTGAAGGAGAAGCAGGTCTGCTGGATTCTTGTGTGGCGGAACTCTGCGAAAACATTGATTGAGTTTTTTCAATGTATACTATTATTTTTCAATATACTATTTTCCTTCTCATGAATACATTGAATGTCAAAGATATATCAAGTCCATTGACTAGATAAAATGTTTGAGAGTTTTATCTGTTGATTTCTTTGTAAGACAATTTGAGTTGAGTATCTAATTATATAAAAGATATATATTTCAATCCTAGCTTTGCACACAGACACAACCTAATGAGGAAACATGGTCTACAATGAGTCCATCTCAGCAAGAATACAAGCAAATCATGACTGAAAATTTAAATGGTGATACATTGCAAAAGAAAATCATTTCGTTCAATGAAAAACCACCTGAAGCTCCAGAAGGTATGTGTTTGCACACTGTTGTCTATTTTTGACATTACGTTGGTAACTTGTATGGCATTTCTTGTTGTGAGAATCAAAATGTTTTAGGCTTGTTTGAATCAGTCATTATCTTGCATCATCACAAATATTAGATTACATAGACCATAAAATCCTGTGCTACTTTTCTTTAAATTTGAATAGCACTTTTTTTTTCAGCCTCAGATTGTTCCACCAATAATTTTGGTGATCTTTTTTTTTTTATCATTGAAAAAAATGTCTGTATTCATTTAGGACTTAAGCCATAGTTACATTATGTGTACCAAACACTTCACAAATATTAAACACCTTTATCCTGAATTAGTTTGCTTTGCTTTGTGAAGAATAACCAAGGACTAATAGATTGCTTGAAATGGACAAACTTTTGGTGTTGCTCTGTGAGATGCCCGTAGGTGTACTAACTACTGACTGCCTTGTTCTGCAGCCAAGAAAGAAGACTGAGTAAAATGAGTTGTTAACATTCTGATTCAGTAACAAATTAATATGTCGGTCATTATTAGTTCAATTTTGCGTTAAGCTGCCTTTAACTCTATATCTTTTCTATTTTTCTGTGTAGAGATAAGCACAATATAAAATAATATTTTAAATATCATTCGCAAGTGGAGCTGCAGAAAACATGAAAAACAAACATAAAATGATATTAAGCAGCTAAACCTGTAATGAGACAATATTTTCCTCTGTGGTTTTTCCCCAAGTGTTTATAGTTACTTCTGTGTATTATTCTTGTCTTTACTGAACCATCCTTTCTTACTGTATTATCTATTTTTATCATTAATAATAATATATATGTATCAACACCTTATTGTGTTTTAGCATATTTAGATATTTTAATGTATTTTTCTTCAGTTGCTATGTTATAAAGTATTTCTTTTTTGTATTTGAAGGATCTGTATCTTTGTAATATTGTTATTTTAAAAAGTAATTTTAGTAGCTAGTGTTTTTCAATGGTATAATATTTCTAGGTTACCAGAATGACTTACGAGTTCTGTACAGCACTGGTAAATTTGGAAGCAGCATGAAGAAGATGACCAGGTACATTCCACAAGTTCCTGAACGTATACTTGATGCTCCGGATATAGTAGATGACTATTGTAAGTGTTTTGTTAAAATGAGTTTTTAACATGTTTCTTTTTCTATGTAAGTTAAGGCACCATCTTATATATTTATTTTGGTGATGAAAAATATAATATATATTATGGTGCATTGTTTGCTTCTTAAAAAAAACATTTATTTAGCTTTTGTTTACCATGGTTGTACTAGATTTACTGTTTTACTATATGTGTGAAGTTGAACAACTTTACTTAGTCCTCTCTGTGCCCTCTGGCACTATCTATATGGAATTTTCCCTTTACTGGGGTCCGAATGAGAAGGGGCAAGGGTGTTAATAGGATCGGAGATTAAAGGTCGCTTGTCCAGTGCAGTCATCATGAGGTGTTTAGGAGTTTGTATTTCACTCACAACAGAAAAATCTTTTAACCCAACCCTACCAGGATTTGAACCCATATTTTCCTGGCTCGGAGCACAAGCTACAGTTTTGTCCGCACACTCTCATGGCCATAAAGGTGATAACAAATATTATCAGCTTTACAGCAGCACCATATTTTAACGCCTATCCCTCATATAAGGGATCAGAGTTTTCCATTATTGTCTGTCTAGAGCCAGCCTTTCAAACCTATCCCATGTGCTGTCATTTTACTTCACTTCTTTTTTAGTCTTTCTACACCATCTCATTTAGTTTTCTCTTGCCATTTGGAGTCTAGTGAAGAGCTACTATGGTTGCTTGCTTGTGTTCACCCGATGACTCAAGTATTCTAGAGTATTCTTGTAGACTACAGAATTACTCTTTATCATCTGCCCTTAAAAGGACGTTAAGTGGGTGTGTCTGCGTTGTGTTGTGGTTTACAGTATAACTGTGATATTTGCGCCTTTCGGCCCAACACATCCGACTTCAGCACGGCTACTATGGTTGAAATACTTTCTTTGATTACACATTTATTATAGTTTATACATATTTTTAAAAATGCATTTTGTTGTCACCTATTTTGTATTGGTTAAAAAAATGAAAATGTGTTTCATGTTTTTCTCTTGCTTTTATTTTGGGCCAGAGCAGTATTTTAGCTAGTGAATTGGAGAAGTATCTACATGTGTGCATTTAAAAGTGCGTTTTGGAAAGATAGAAGCAAGTAAACAAAATTGTGGGAAAAAAATTAACTAAATGTACAAAATTTGCAATCATAGGCAGCTAAGGATAAATACAAAATTAATTGGGGGCCTCGGTAGCCTAGTTGGGAAAACCACCCGATTAGGCTACAGACGTTCGGATAACCTGTGTTCGATTCCCGCTGGAAGCAGTGTGAATTGTATTCAGAGTTGGGAAAAAATACCCACGCGGTCGACCCAGCCAGTGGTAGAAATGGGTACCCGTGTAGTACTCTGGGAAAGTGAGAAATGCATCGTGAGTTTTGATGCTTGAAGTGACACTATCCAGAAGTTTCCGAACACTTCTGGATAGGCGGGCAACCATATATAGGTGAAAACTCGCGTGCTAAGACACTGATTCAAGTCTCGTACTTTACCTTTACAAAATTAATATATCATTGTATTCTGCTAGTTTCTTTAAATTTAACCATTAAACTGATAAATTAAAGTTTTTTTTCTTTCCCATTTTTTTAAAAAAAAAAATAAAAAAAGTATATTTAATTAGCTTTTGGGTGACTATCTTGCTGTAAACCACAGAATAATACACTTGTATCCACTTAATGTCCTTTAAGTACAATCAAGAAGAGTAATTGAGTGTACACAGAGGAAGGAGATGTGACATTGTTAATTGTTAATTTAAGTCGAGATTACGACACTTATCAGTGAGTCACGTTTTTACAACAAATGCTCGTCATTCATCAAAACGACGAACGTTAGTTGTTACATTTGTAGTTTGGAAAATAGCATTTTCTTTGAACTTTTGCTACAAAGCTTTGTGTTTATCCAAGAAGAGATAGGAAATAAGATGCGGTAATCATTTCCTGGCTTAGGTTTGATTTATGGCCTGAAATTCTACCCCATGGTGCCGTGGCTACTAGAGGTGTTATATTGTCTATTGACACGTTGGCCATCAGTCTGTAAGGGACCATATGTTTGACTTACTCATAGCGTTCTTCGCAGCCCATCCCATGTTACAAAGGTTTGTTTGATGTCACGCTGATAGCCAAAGCGATTTTCTCCCGTCATAAGAAAAAAATATTTCCTGAAAATTGGCCAAATTAATTTTTTTTTTTTTTTTTTTAAAAGCCCCATCTTTACGATAGCATTGTACTTTTACGAAGTACACATTGATAAAAAAATCCAACATCAAAGTTAACAAAAAATCCAACTCTCAGGAGTAACAGGAAGCAATAATTAGGAAAGTATAAGGAAAGGGGAAATGTTTGCCATCATAAACTGTTGAATTCCAAGAATTTGTATTTTGAGGTCATAATTTTTATGAAGGTATCATAATCTTGGTTTAATGTTCAATATTCAAAGAGCTGTAGAAAGAGTGAGGTTATGTCAATTTATCTCTGAAGGCATTTTAACTTATGAAATACCAGACACTAAATTGGGCTTCGACATCTCACCATACTTTCATCTCGATGGTGTTATGTAGAAAGTAATATGTAGTTTGATTACTTTTTAATACATTTTGACATGTTTGTCATTTTGAAACAAGTGAATACACAATAACAATAGTATGAAAGGATTTTACATTTCTGATCCTGACTCTCTGTTACAAAATTTAGTTATTATCCTTATCAGTACATGATATTTTTTTTAAATCGCATGTGTTTTGTCCTCTTTCAAAACAGACCTGAGCCTGATAGACTGGTCAGTACAAAATGTATTGGCTGTTGCACTAGGTGGAAGTGTTTACCTATGGGATGCTTCGACAGGTACTATCACGTTACTGATGGACATTAAAAGTACATCTGGGGATTATGTCAGTTGCACAAACTGGACAGCTGATGGAAATCATGTAGCCTTAGGACTTAGTACTGGAGCTGTTGAGGTAGGAAATTGTTGTTTGTTGTTAACTTTTTCATGACTAAGCCACTGCATTATTTTAATTCCCCATATTCCTAAAACAGGGAGCCACGATAGCTCAGTGGTTAGTGAACTGGACTACAAGGGGTAGGGTTCGATCCCAACCGA
The DNA here is from genome assembly GCA_032433765.1 of Megaustenia siamemsis. NCBI lineage: Eukaryota > Metazoa > Mollusca > Gastropoda > Stylommatophora > Ariophantidae > Megaustenia > Megaustenia siamemsis. Next base: position 17,746,207 of record JAVIAB010000139.1, on the reverse strand, counting down.
CGGCTTCCGGGTTCACCCAGCCTTAAATGGGTACCATATTTTTTTCTGGGAAAGTAAAGCAGCACGGGCGTAATACCGACCACATTACCCCAAAAATCATGTGCTGAAAGTCTGTAAAATATAGGGTCACTAACACCATATTTCCCTACACGCCACTTGGCGTGACAGGGGTACTTTACTACTTTTTTTGTTATATTCCTAAAACTAGGGGGGAAAGCTCTGCATAAATAACAGAATAATTATTTATAAAAATTAATATTTAAAAAATATGCTTTACAATAACACACCGACTTGACATTTGAAAGGAAAAATTGACACAGTTTCACAATAAACTAAATCTGTGAAATTTGGAGAACCAAAAAAATAAATGAAAGTCATTAAGATACAGGCTTCTGTGAAGGAATGATTGTGCAGAAAAAAAAGTATAGAAATGGCAGGACAATATCTCTAAATTAGAATTATGTGAAAGTACCAGTCAAATATCCTTGGACAAACAGGTAAGACGATGGAGCTGGATAGAAAACATGCTGAAATTTCATTTTTGGAATCCCCTGGGGAGGGAGGAGACAATGAGGAAGACTAAATTATACTTGGAGAAGACAGGTGGAAGCAGAGATGAAGAGGATGGGGAAAATGTAATGATTTTAGGAGAATTGCAAGAAACAAGTCGGCTTGGAAAGTGTTTGTTGAAGACTTATGCTCCACAGAAGAAGAAGAAGAATGTAAATTAAAAACTTCAACATCAAACTTATAATAAATACAATTTTTTAATGTTCGTGGACATACCAAACATCATCCCATTGGAATAACTATTGTTCTATTTCTTAATCAGATATCGAGTCAGAAAATTCCGCACAAATATCGTTTGTCAGGTTTCCATTCCAGTATCCAAATGCACTGAATTAGTTGGATTTTCACATTAATTATTACCAGTGACAACACTGAATAAACGAATATACGGTCCATTTTGAACATTTACTAACACAAAAAATTAGCAGAATCTAAAATATTGTATAAAACTAAAGGTCTGTTGTATAAACAGGTGACAAACACTAAAATGCAGTAAATATTTCAGCACTATAGGTGCAATAGTTTTTAATTTATCTAATGCCAATATAAAACAAAATACTTTGTCCATAACAAAAGAGTACTCATGAACGATACCAAAACCCGCAAATTTGTCATTAAAATGTAAAACTCAGTTCAATAACAATCAGTAGGTATTTCTATTTAATTCACTAAATACTGGAAGGAATTTTGTATTTTGTTTATGTTACTATTGCATAATAATATTTAATTTGCAGTGAAAAAAAATAATAAATATAGCGGAAATTTAGTATACAATGAAGCAAGTGCAATGGCTCCACATTTTTGAGAAATTAAAACTTGTTTAAAAGGGAAAAAATTATCAGATTTAAAAAAATTTGTTGAAAAAAAAAGAAAGAAAAAGACAAAAAATCTATGATTTTCATATTCTTTATCAATTGCTAGTGACTAAATTTGTGTTGATACCTATCTCAACTGTGTTGTGGTTTTGAAAAAATATGGGTGCAAACACCCTATTCTCCATATAAATTTAGCTAGCAAGGGGTGGAGAGAACTTATCTTAAATTTGTGTAACTATTTTTGTTGTAGATTTTGCAGTGGAGACTATATTCTAAATGCTTGACTCATTGCTTTTAGATGTTTAAAAGAATAAAAAAATAAACATTGATTTAGGTTTATTTTCGGTTGCATTATGTTTAACATTAAAATGTTCAATTTTTATCATTTAAAAGATTTTAGTTTTAAAAAAACAAAAACTGGTTATGTATATAAGTTACATATAATTTATTTTGCAATTTTTAAAAGATTCAGCATAGAGATATTTTAATTCAACAAAAAACACAACTGGGAAAATATACGTAGATGTCAGTGTCTTATTAATGGCTAGTTGGTGATATAGCAAACTAGGGCCTTTGCTGAAGCAAAATATTAATTAATAATGTTAAATTATTGTCTTGTTAGAAAAAATAATTGTAATGTTTTCAAACTTCAGCTGTGGGATGCAGCTTCCCAAAAGAGACTGCGGACAATGAATGGACATGCAGCAAGAGTTGGTTGTTTGTCCTGGAACTCTTACATTCTAAGCAGGTTTGTTTCATTATTTAAACAAATATCTTAACCCTTAATTACGATACCTACATGTGGCTCGCTTCGTTACATTCCATAGTACAAAATAGTACATCATAATTGTGACATTAGGAGCACTAAAAAATAGTATTTTCAATGAACTTTTGACACACAAATGTGTGTTTACCAATTGCATGCAGAGGGAACTCTGGTTTCATGTCTCAGGTTGATTTATGACCTGAAATCGACCGCTTGGATTGGATGTGCTGTTTGTCTATTCAGATGGACACCATAAATTCGTCAGTATATTCAGCTACCTCAGAGTGTTATTTGCTGAGTTTCCTGAGTCACAAAGAGTTGTTTGATGTCACAAATGACAAAAAAAATTGGCGGAGGGGGGTGTGTGTGTGTGAAAAGCAACACATTTAAAAAAAAAATTGGCACTTAAAAATAAAAATATATATATATATTATAGGATCATATCTCACAAAATGAAAACAAAATCCTGCATCAATAGAAACAAATTAAACACTCAGGGGTCACTGGAATTAGTAATTAGCAAGATACACAGAGAGGACTAATGTTACAACACCTCAAACTATCAAATTTGGAAGAATTTGTGTTTTGATGCTTTAATTCTTACTACAGTATCGTAATCTAGGGTTAACATAATTTCACTAAATAATTCTGGATAGATTTTAATACAAAAATATGTCAAATACTCTTGTTATCTATCAACTATAAAATATAACTTTCAGAGCAAAACCAGATTACGAGGACTAAATTAAAACTAAATAACCACCATCTCATTTACACCATGATTTCAAGTGTTATTGTGGTACAGTCAGTGGACACAACTATCCTATTCCATTTTTTCTATTTCTAGTGGCTACATAGTGAAGTTGAGACCCCTCTGTTCCTGAATTTTATTTGCTTTCTCACATTTTCATGTAGAATGGTTTCTGCTAGGCCTGTTGAACAACCAACATATAATTGGAAAAACAAAGAATTCTTGAAACTATGACAAAATAAAAATGTAATGTTTTACAAAAAGGTCATCTTAAAGAATTGGTTTATTTTTAAAAAATTGATATTTGTATATTTACAATGTTTCAGAAATGAGAGAGCTTTATTTTCTAGTCATAAAAAGACATTTGTTGTTAGGAGCATATAAATATTGATAGAGGTTTGTTTGATGTAGAGCATGGCTATCAAATTTAAACAAAAAAGCAAACTTATTGCCACCTGTACATTAACTTGATCGGATGTCCTAAAATCATAGAGGAAGTTCAAAGTTTGTGCAATGTATTAAGATCTTCTTGTGTTATCAGAAGAGAGGCAAGAACATTAATGGACATTGTCCAGGTATAGTGATGATGGCCAAAGAGAAAAGACATAAAATATGAGTGTATGGAAGAAAAAAATAAGCAGAAACTCCAGACAAAAATATGCAGGAGAGACAGAAACAAATGTAGTGGAAAATACAGAAAAAGTATGTGAAAAAATTGTTTTTGACTACTTGAGGTTTCTTAGGCGGTCAGCTTGTTATATATCCAAACCAGCAAGGGCCACAGACTGTCAGTTGCAGTTGAGATCTTCTGGTTCCACACAATTTGTAATGTTGAATTTTTCTGTGAAGTATATTTTAATTCTTTGGCTGTATAGTCTTGTAGAGTATAATTGAGAATTTGTTTAGTGTCTTCAGAGTAGTTGGTGGCTGAGTCTTTTAGACCAGTTATTTGAAAATATGTTCTGATGCCCCTGTTATAAGTCTAAAGAGTTTTGTCTGCTCATATTTACTGAGCTTGTTTATTCAGTCTTATTCTGACTCATATTTTCATTTCAGTTCTCCCCATTTCATTTTCATGACTTGTTTCATGAGTGTCTATACTTATTTGAAGCTCTGGGGTGGGTTGAGATGTTCATAGTTCCTCCTGTCTTTGCAAATTTATCTGCCTTCTCATTCCCAGGGCTGGTATTCACTGCAGGACAAGTTCTATTTTTTTTCAGTCAGCAAGTATATGCTCCCGTTTATTTTATGTATGAGGTATGCTCCCATTTATTTTATGTATGAGGTATGCTTGCATTTATTTTATGTATGAGGTATGCTTGCATTTATTTTATGTATGAGGTATGCTCCCATTTATTTTATGTATGAGGTATGCTCCCATTTATTTTATGTATCAGGTATATAAAAAAAAAAAGTAAAGTACCCCCGTCACGCCAAGTGGCGTATAGGGAATATGATGTTAGTGACCATAAATTCTACACACCTTCTGCACATGATTTTTGGGGTAATGTGATCAGTATTATGCCCGTGCCTGAGCTACTTTCCCAGAAAAAATCTGGTACCCATTTAAGGCTGGGTGAACCTGAAAGCCATCGGTTGGGATCGAACCCTACCCTTGTCCTTTGTAGTCCAGTTCACTAACCACTGAGCTATCACGGCTCCATGTATGAGGTATGCTCCCATTTATTTTATGTATGAGGTATGCTCCCATTTATTTTATGTATGAGGTATGCTCCCATTTATTTTATGTATGAGGTATGCTCCCGTTTATTTTATGTATGAGGTATGCTCCTATTTATTTTATGTATGAGGTATGCTCCTAGTTGGGAAGCCGTGATAGCTCAGTGGTTAGTGAACTGGACTACAAAGGACAAAGGGTAGGGTTCGATCCCAACCGACAGCTTCCGGGTTCACCCAGCCTTAAATGGGTACCGGATTTTTTTCTGGGAAAGTGAAGCGGCACGGGCATAATACCGACCACATTACCCCAAAAATCATGTGCTGAAGGTCTGTAAAATTTATGGTCACTAACACCATATTCCCTATACATCACTTGGCGTGACAGGGGTACTTTACTTTTTTTTTTACATTTTGCTCCCAGTTATTTTATGTATGAGTTTATCTTGTTTGAGGCGTGTTATTGCTTGTGAGAACAGACCTTGTATTGTGACGAGAATAGTGTTTATATCTAGGACCATTTGATTATATAGAGACTCTACAGAGTGTCATTGTCTCTACTCTCTGTATGTTTTTTTATCTGGAACAAAGTACTTCTTATGTTTTATTGCTTAGGCAATATGGGATGCTTTTATGCGACTTCATGCTTCTGTATGCATACAGTTTGAAAGAGAACTGTATAGTTAGAGGAGAATATAAAAAAGGCAATTTCAAAGACTGAAGTTTCAATTCTGTTGACAGTGGGAGTCGCACTGGCAGTATACATCATCATGATGTTCGAGTAGCAGAACATCATGTGGGAACATTGCAGGCACATACACAGGAAGTTTGTGGGCTGAAGTGGTCACCAAGTGGGAAATACCTGGCAAGTGGGGGCAATGACAATTTGCTCAACATATGGCCATCTCAAGGGGGCTCGTTACTTACCTCCAGTGAACCTTTATACAGCTTTAATCAGCATCAGTCTGCTGTGAAGGTATGGAGCTGCTGGTTTTCAAATTTTGTTCATTTAAAAAAAAAATAATATTAATAATTATTATAATTTATGCTTTGTGTTTGACGTCGATTCTTCTTTATTCATGATCCTTCCAGTGCCATTAGATGACACATAGGACCTATAGAGTCTCCTGCCGGTTGTCTTTATTCTGGGCAAGCTGTTCAATTATAGAGAGTCAGTCTATGCCTGCCTCTTTTGTTAGAGTTCTTTTCAGTGTTTCTCGAGGTCATCCTCTGACCTGATTTTCCCATTTGAGAGCCTGCTTAGTATTTCTTTGAATTTATTCCATTTAATGCAAAGTATCTTTCTTAAGCATTTGTTTTAAAATACACTGAATATTTTTTTCAAACTCCTTTGTCATTTTTCAGAGTTCATATGCAAAAAGGCTATGTTGATACTAAATGCTCACCCTGTTTTAACTATCATTAACTCTTTTCTTTAGTCTGTTATGCATTATTTTTTTTGTCATGCTTCTTACCCATATTATTTTTATATCTATCGATATATTGTCCTTTCGAGCTGAAGATGGCACATAGGGCAGAATCACAATCTCAAAAACAGAAACCTTGCATGCCAAAGTGGCACATATTGCAGAGATCACTGCTCTAAAATCTATGGCGCTGTTTCCATAACAATACTTTTTACAATGACAGCTTGTCAAGCCATCGATCAACCTCCTTAGTCGCCTCTTACGACATGCCTGGAAGGTCACAGTGTCACTATTCTTTACCTCCCTCATAATGAGACCCCGGTAACACACCGCAAATTTTTATTTGGTCACTCACAATTAATTATGCCCATGATATGTGATATGTTATTGTAGATATTTTGATTACATAATGCATTTTACTAAATTTTTACCAATTGTAAAAGAAAATGAATGAATTGATGTAAAATAATAGTATTCTTCTGCTATTTAAATTAGGCTTTGGCATGGTGTCCATGGCAACCAAATGTCCTGGCTAGTGGTGGAGGAACAGCAGACAGACATATCAGATTTTGGAACTGCAATAATGGAGCTAGTCTTAATTCAGTAGACACACGTTCTCAGGTAAGCCATTTTCTCTGTTAACAATTATTTTATGTTTTAGTGGTTGTGGTTTGTAAAGAAAATTCTAATATTGGGTCTGAGACACTCACTGTGGATAAGACAATAAGTGATGCAAAACTGACTTCTGGTATCTGGTTTGATGAACTAGAGCTGATCAAAGCCCCATTTAATCTCCTTGTGGTGATCCCGGATGTAAACACTAGATGAACTAGTGTTGTCAAATGAGTAGGGATAAAAAAAAAATTCAAATGTTGTTGGTTCTACTAAAGAATTGACATGCTGAAGTTGGTTGAGTTAGAAGAGAAGAGTGTCAAAGGCTCTATAAGCCATGATACAACACAGCCTATGTCATTTTATGCATTTTTCAGAATGGACAAGACTAGTAGTAATGATTAAAGATAACATAGCAGAAGGAAAAGAATGATTTATAATTTCAAAAATAGCCCAATTATCCATATACTATGCAAGTATAAATGCAATATATATATATATATATATATATATATATATATATATATATATATATATATATATAAATGCAAGTTTGTATCAGAATAGAAAAATAGCCACAGTCGGATGTTCAAATTGAAATTCCTAACTGAAAGAAGATAAAGAACAAATAATAATAAGGAACATTATATACATTCTAGGGGGAATGGTTGGTCTCGAGGCTAGACGCTGGTATTGGGACTTAGAGATTGTGGGTTCAAATCTGGGCTGCACCAGTTGGGATTTTTATTTGAGATTTCTCTCTGCAGCAACCACTCTTGTCAACTATGTCTCTCTCTCTACATCATCATCATGTACCATACCGGTAGGCGTAGGCGATCATGTCCTTCCACAATCTTCTATCTACAGTGCATCGTATCAGTTCTGTTGTTGGCTGCTTTCCATGCCATGACACCAAGCTATCCAGTATTTTCTCTCTTTGTCGTCCGCGATCTCTCTTTTCTTTTATTTTGCCAGTTGTAACCAAGTATTCCAACTTTCCTCTTCTCATGATGTGCCCGAAAAATGTTGATTGTTTCTTTCTGATGTTTTTTAGTAGCTCCCTTTTAGTGTTGGCCTCTGACAGTTTCCTCATTGATCTTTTTAGCTGTCCAGGGAACTTTCAACATTCTTCCGAGAAATTCTATCTCTGTGGCTTCTAATAATCTTTTCATTTATTTGTCTACTGTCCATGATTCGTTTCCATAGGTCAGAATTGGTTCTATTTAGCACCTGTGAACTCTCTCTCTCACTTCTATTGATATAGAATTGTTGCATAAGATGTTTTTCATTTTCTGAAGTGCTATTTTGGCCTGAGCTATTGTGTTTTTTATTTCTGTGGCGCATCTCCCATCTGATGATATTATTGTGGCCAAGTATTTGATGCGTTGCACTTGTTTCAGATTTGTCCTGTTTATTTTTATGCTGCATGATGGTGATGATTGTTTTTTTTGATATGACCACTACTTCTGTTTTCTTACTATTCAGACTGAGACCTTTTTTGTTGCTTTCTTTTACTATTATGTCTATCATTTCTTGTAGTTCATTCTCTGTCTCTGCTATTAAGACTGTGCCATCCACATATCGCAAATTATTTATGTTGTGACCGTTGACTTCAATTCTTTTTTGTCTACTATTGATATCATAATATGTTCGCTGTAAAGTGACAACAAATCTGGCAACAGAACACAGCTTTGAAAAAAAGGGATTAACAATCAAAACTCAGTTCCTTGTCTCTTGGGACTTCGCCAGAGGTGAAAGCTGGCGAACACTAATATATATATATATATATATATATTATGCACTATACAATGCAGTAATTGTCTGTGTTCAAAAATGATAAGACAGTCTTAAGACTTTCCCTACTAAGACCTCAGTGGCAACCTTGACTCTCATTGCTAAAAACTATCTCTCAGACTCCAACACAGTGCTAAATGTTTTCTAAAAATGTCTTTTTCTTAAACATCTTTTTTTTTCATGTTTCTTCTTCTTTGGGATCATACATTTTTTTCTCTTTATATGTATGTATGTATACATGTACAGTTATAATTAATAATTTATTGTGGTTGTTTATTTTTGCTGTTTGACTTTTCTTTATTTTTATCTATCTATCTATATATTGTCCTTTCGAGCCGAAGACGGCACATAGGGCAGAACCACAATCTCAAAAACAGAAACCTTGCGTGCCAAAATGGCACAAATTGCAGAGATCACTGGTCTAAAATCTATGGCGCTGTTTCCATAACAATACTTTTTACAATGACAGCTTGTCAAGCCAATTACTTGAGTAATTATGTGTACAAAGCAGTTATTTACAAATTGTGCTCTTTATATTTTATGTACCTTTTCTCTGTTCACTGCCAATATGCTTTCTCACTGTTGCTGTGCATCTTCCTCAGGTGTGTGCCTTGCTTTGGTCCCAAGAACACAAAGAACTAATTTCAGGTCATGGATTCATGCAAAATCAATTGACCATTTGGAAATATCCTTCCATGAATAAAGTTACTGAATTGACAGGTAATTTAAATTATGCTTGCTGGGTTTGAAGACGCTTTGATTGATGTTTGATTGTTGTTAACTGGGCAGCTGAGTTGTAGATTGCGATTTCTTGAAACAAAAGGAAAACAAAAAAAGAATTCAGAGTATAAAAAGAAAGAAATGATTCCCTCCATGCCCGAAATTGTGTTGGGAATATGGTGTTAGTTCCCATTAATTTTAATGACCAACAACATATTTTATGGATGTTATCACATCAGGCCATCCTTTATATTTAACCCTAGATTACGGTACCTATCTGTAACTCTCTCTGTCATGATATCATAGTAAAAAATTACTACCACTTAAATGTAACATTAGGTGCTCTAAAAATAATATTTTTTCTGAACTTTTGACACCCAGCCGTGTGTTCACACTAGGCAAAACACGGGGACTGTAAATTCCTGGCTCAGTTGATTTATGACCATGAGTTTCACCTTATGGACTTGACATGTTACAGTGTCTATTGGTACGGTCACTGTATGTTTGACTACTGCATAGTGTATTTTGCTGTGTTTCCTGAGTCACAAAGGGTTGATTGATGTCTATCAACAATAAAGAAAATTTCCCTGTTCACAGCAAGAAAACGAGCCGCTCAGTGGTTAGTGAACTGGACAACAAAGGACATGGGGTAGGGTTTGATCCCAACCGACGGCTTCCGGGTTCACCCAGTTTTAAATGGGTACCGGATTTTTTTCTGGGAAAGTAAAGCAGCACGGGCGTAATACCGACCACATTACCCCAAAAATCATGTGCTGAAGGTCTGTAAAATATAGGGTCACTAACACCATATTTCCCTATATGCCACTTGGCGTGACGGGGGTACTTTACTTTTTTTTTTTTTACAGCAAGAAAACAAAAAAAAAAAAAAAAAAATCCAATAGCGATGGAAACAAATTAAACACTCGGGTATCCAGAAGTGGTAATTAAGAAGGTACACAGAAGGGGGTAATATTCTGAATATGTCAAAGTGAGAAATTTGTTTTCGCTACTCCGAAAGATTGGGGACGGAAAATGCCTGAAAGAAACCATGGATTCAAAGGGAAAAATTCCTACCTCCTGTCCCAATCTAGGGACTAGTCTAAGTTCTAATCCACAAGGCCACTGTTCTACTTTCCCAGAAAAAAAATCTCTGCTACCCATATTCAGTCTTAATTAACTCTGAAGATATGTCAGTCCTAAAAAAAAGGAGAAAGCTCAACACATGTAAGAATTGATTCTCATAGCCAAGATTTGTAGACTTCTGTAGAAATGATATTAAATTCCTTTCAGGTAACCATTATTCTTGCAGAATGGTGTTATTAAATTCCATTCTCATAGCTGAGACTCTTGTAGAATAGTGTTATTAAATTATATTCAGATAACCATGACTCTTATAAAATGATGTTCAATACCAAAGCACTGTGTTTCCATAATTTTGTGTCTGTCCTAAGGTCACACAGCCAGAATTCTTCACATGTGCTTGTCTCCTGATGGAACTACCGTTGTGTCAGCTGGTGCTGATGAAACCCTCAGATTGTGGAAATGCTTTGCTGTAGATGAACAGACAAAGAAAACAAAATCAAAGTTAAGCAGCAATGATGATAGATCTTGCTTAAGGCTACACATGCGATAGTGTAACTGAGCATTTACAATGTAATTATGATTATATACCACTAGCTTTGATTTATTACCAGCCCTACTGTGTCATTTGTATTTATTTTCTGTCTTTATCCTGTCATATCTTTGAATGTTCTTTCCCTACTCTCTTATCTATGTTATTGTTTCTTAATTAGGCACTTTTTTCATATTGTTGATGTTTTGGGTGTTTTTATGAGGACAAAAAAAAACAGCTGATTAAGGTCCGTCCACCAAAGCCTTCACATAAGACCTATAGAAACAGACTGACCTAGCTGGCAAAATGAGTAAGGATTTAAGAAGTAGGTAAACCGATGCTCAAAAATTATGTGGTAAAGTCAGATGGCATAATTATCACAGCTTTACTGCAAGTCACAACACAGCACACCTACTCCCCCATAATGTTTTTTAAGGGTGGATGATGAAGAGGAGTAGTCATTGGGTGAACACAAGAAAGAAAAGAAAGCTCAGATTTCATTAACTAATTAGCTTGTCCATTTCTCTCTCTCTCTCTCTGTCTGCGATCAAGACTCAATCAGAGTAGGATTCCAGACTCTCTCATGAAGTTAGCTGTCTGTTTAAGCGAAGCGATTGCCCCATATAGTTTTTCTTCCAGGGATGTGGGCATGGACCTCATTGCTCTTCTCAGGTCTGTGTACTGGGGGCAATCCTGTAGAACATGTTTTGTAGTCATATTGTCCAATGTACAGTGACATAGGCTGGTTGTACCTATTTTGAATTTGGTGAACATGTGATTTCTCATTCTATTGTGGCCAGTGTGTAGGCGAAGTATGATGACTTGATCCCTCCTTGATAGTTGGTGGTATCCGTCACTCTCGTTATGCTTTGGGTGTTCTCGTTTCCATTTTTCATGGAACTGACCCTTGAGGATGGATTTGGCTTCATCATAACTGAGCGGACGGTTCTCTTGTGGTAATCTCCCTCCCTCTTTAGCTAAATTGTCTGCACGTTCATTCCCGTGTATATTACAGTGTGATGGTATCCACTGAATGACTACTCTCTGGAAGTTATTGCATAGTTGGTCCAGAGTTGTTCTCAAGTCATCTAGTTCATTGTTCTTGGGGCTTTTTAGAGCTGATAGTACTGACAGTGCATCAGTCAGAATCACCAATTTATTGTACATGTTATTTTTGTGTTGAGTTGCCAGTGTTGCAGCATCTCTGATGGCCTCAGTTTCTGCTTTAAAGTTGTTTGAGAATTTTCCAGTAGCTATTGACATGGTGATCTTGTCCTGATTATTCAGTGTCAAGAACACACCTCCCCCTCCATTTCTGGTGGCATTTGTAGCAGTGTATATGTGGGACCGGTCCAGTCCTGTGGGTAGGTATTTCTTTCCGTGTTTGATTGGGTGCCCTTTTTCATGATTCCTGTGATATTTTCCTTAAGTTCTGGTATTTTATGTTTTCCATGAGGAGACATATCAAATGGGCCCAAGGGTTTTGATATTGTTTGGGAAAGTACTGGGTCTCCAGCAGTTAGTTCATTGGCAATTGCAGCGAAGTTGCTCCTCTTTAGTCGTACAATTCCGGAACCAGTTATTCTTTGGTGCATGGGGTGGCTAAGGAGCCTTCTATATTTCTCCGCTTGTTGCAATACTTTAGTGACCCGTCTGTCATCTAAGGAGCCTTCTATATTTCTCCGCTTGTTGCAATACTTTAGTGACCCATCTGTCATCTAAGGTTTGTAAAAAAAAAAAAACAATGGCAGCGAATGTTCTGAGATGAAAAAAAAAATGCTGCATTTGTTTAGTTGATAGTGAGGTTTCGAAAAAATATTTTTATATTATTTTCTAAACAAAAATTGATCACAGTGCTCAATAATGGTTTGTAACATCACTTGTAATTGTTATGAGAAATATTTTGTGAATTATTTTGCAACTAAATCAAGTGATTTAGATTTCATTAATAAAATTGCAACATTTTAAAAAGATATTCTTTTTATTTCACCTGACGTTTGTCATCCACCTTTAAAAGAGTATTAAATAGGTAGTGGTTTACAGCAAGTCGTGTTATCATTACTTTTAATCCAACATATTCAACTTCAGTACAAAATTATGTCTGTACCAGATCTGTCATGCTTCTTAAATCATTAATCACTTGGCCAGACTAGGTAATCTCTTCTTAGAACCAACATGGGGAATTAAAGTAAGATCTTGATCAGTTCTGGTTTACTGGTCCTGACACAAGCTCCACAGACCACCTCCAGCCCATATCTATCCTATCTCTTGACCCCAGTGAGATAATAAATTAACCTGGTGTATAGTTTACTGTCTCCATTGAGATTTGTGTAAGTCTTCAGCTCTAAAATTGGACACCATGAAAGTGTCACGTGTTCAGATGTTATCTTTCAAAGTATTTACAACTCTTTTTTAAACTTTTGTTATGTTAAATTCACCATTGTTTTAAATGTGATGTAATGTGTTTACTCAAAATTTAGAATTTATCATTGTAACATAATAAGGGGTATAAGAGGAAGTGAAAAAAGGGGAGGGGGAACATTCTGACAAATTAAATTAATTTATATACAATATGGAAGCTACAGTAGAATTTTGACAAATTCTCTCAAATAGTTTGAGCTATTTGTGTTTAACTAGACTATGAAATGACTTGTTTTTTAAATTATGTGATGTCTGGGTGAGTGATATTACCCGATTGGTCATAATATTATATGTACCTGTATATACATATACAATAAAATTGCAATAGACAAAAATGCTAGTGTTTGTAGCACTTAACAGAGGCTTTACTTCTATTTTTTTTTCTTTCTAATGAGATGTCATACCTTAAAGCAGCTTGTTTAAGTCTCAAGAGTGGCATTTTAACAAAAATCCCCAGAAATTGCTGCGTCCTATAGTAGTGAAAATGCTCTGAGTCAATAACATTCCTCTCATTTTTAGAATTATTATTTTTGTGTGTGGTTCCAATTTGTGACAGGACATATCTCGATTACATTTTGTGTTACACTGATATTCTAGTTGATTAATGAAAAGAATCCCTTCACAGATTAATTGGACAGTTTCTGGTGTGAAATCATCAACCTGTCCACCACAAATGTTATTAAAGCTTTAGCTATGGATGTACCAAACAAACAAAAAATCTTCAGCAGTTTATGTTTGCATTTGAGAACCTAACAAAAATATCAGTGAAAAAAGATAACTAGTTGGTATTATCTGTTACAAATTTTACTGTTTTAATTGTTACCTTTATATAACAGAAAATGAAAAATATCTTATGCAACAAATATATGTCAATAGAAGTGAGAAAGAGAGTTCATCGGTGCTATATAGAACCAATTCTGACCTATGGAAGCGAATCATGGACAGTGGACAAACAAATGAAAAAAAAGATGATTAGAGGCCACAGAGATGGGATTTCTCATAAAAATGTTGAAAGTTCCCTGGACAGCTAAAAAGACAATGAAGAAATTCTCAAAGAGACCAACACAAAAAGGGAACTCCTAAAAAAACATCAGAAAGAAACCACACATGTATCCACATTTTTTGGGCACATCATGAGAAGAGAGGAAAGTTGGAATACTTGGTTACAACTGGCAAATTAAAAGGAAAGAGAGATCGCGGACGACAAAGAGAGAAAATAATGGATAGCTTGGTGCCATGGCATGGAAAACAGTCAACAACAGAACTGATACGATGCACTGTGGATAGAAGATTGTGGAAGAACATGATCGCCTACGCCAACCAGTCTGGCACATGATGATGATATATAAATAACCCTGTCAGCTTAACTTTCTATTGTCATTATATTTGTTTCTTTTAAGTTACATTTTTTTTTACCTGATAGAGTTTTTTTGGAAAGTATTTTCAGGGACTTGTTTATATATATTTTCAGAAGGAAATTTTCTGCCAAAGTGGGACAGCGTAGATCTAATTGCTTTTATATAATATTTACTATACTTTTTTTTCTGTGACTGCTGTATATTTAAAAACTTGTAAACTGTTTTGCTGTATATAATGGTCAATGGGCAGAATACTCAGTTCATCACCAAATGATTTTTACTGGGATTAATTCCCTCTGGCCTGATTTTATTATATATATATATATATATATATATAAATATATATATATATATATATATATATATATATATATATATATATATATATATATATATATATATATATAATATATATATATATATATATATATATATATATATATATATATATATATATATTTTCTTTGGAAGGATTGTTATACCCCTGTTTGAACATTATTTCAGTGACAATTCTTGTAATGAAAGTGGGCGCTTTCATGATATTTAATTTAATTTCAAAGCGTCTATTTAGAAAAATATAACTTTTGTTTACCATTTTAAGTACTAAATAAATGCACTCTTTAGTCAAATTAATTTGTGTGCATGTAAAAATTCAACCTTAATTTGCTTTACTTTGAATACAGTTAGAAAGATAATGTGTTATTTTAGCGCCCCCCCCCCCCCCCTTCTCCCGACATACACCAGCAATGGTACTATGTGTCGTAAAGATAATTTAAAGAAAACATTAATAATGTGAGAAATATTTTATTTCTGGATTTTGAAACAATCACTGCTTCTTCTTTAATCACAAGGAATGTAGTTGTGTACCTTTAATCTGGAAATATTCTGTCTCTCTCTCCCACTCTCTCTCTCTGTCTTCTCACGTATCAGTGTCAGTTTAAAAGTGTTGTTTTTTTTTTCAACAATTTGTGTGTGATATTTGATATTTCTTAAACCAACTTTTGAGAGAACTTCCTTTTACTCTTTTGTCATTAATGTAGCCTTTAGTTCTGTGTGGAGATAATCAGAGAATCGTATTCAACAAATCAGTGCTACAATTGTATCATTGCTGCTATTACTGCCGCTATCAAATTCAGACTTACAAACACAGTCCTTTGTTTTTATAGTTTCCTGTTTGGTTACACTAAGAAGTTACAAGATTATAAATGAAAAATAAATTTGTCAACTCGATCACTGTCATATTTCTCAAATAGGTTATTCAGCTGATGAGTTCAGTTTGGCTCAAGATGGTGTGGATTGGAATTTTATAAAACAGTGGACATGCTGGACGAATAGTACACTGCCCATCCTTATAGTCTGATGTGCCTTGTTTATTTTCGTTGCTGTATTTCTAACTGTAAGCACATTATGTCATCATTCAGCGCTGTCTCTGCATCCAAGGTTGGTTACCATGGAGTGCCATGCCATTCTGTCTCTTGCTTTGATAGTGCAGGTTGTCATAGGTTGAATTGTCCATCTTTTGATGTTACTCGTTCATGTTAGTATGGGTATAGTATACTTAAAGACTGGAAAGACGGATATATGATCAAACTACCAAAGAAAGGAAGTTTACAGGAGTGCACAAATTATGGGAAATTATTCTACCACCAGTGCCAGGAAAAATACTACGCAAAATCATTCCGGAGAGATTAAAAGAGGCCTTAGAGAAACATTTGAGAGATGAACAAGCAGGTTTTAGGAAAAACAAATCATGTGCTGGTCAAATAACTATCTTAATTATAATAGTTGAACAAAACTTAGAACTACAGTCCCCACTTTATATTGGATTCATAAATTACAAAAAGACATTTGATAGTTTAGACAGAAGAAGGCTTTGGAAGTTGCTGAGTCATTATGGAATCCCCATAAATTTTATTAACCTGATAAGAACAATGCATGAAGGAATGAAATATAATGTTGTGAATGAAGGACAGCTTACAGAAGCATTTAAAATAAGATCATAAGTAAGGCAGGGATGTCTTTTATCTCCATTTCTCTTTCTACTGGCCATAGATTGGATTATGAAAATAACTTAGAACAACAGAAATGGGATCCAGTGGTCACTGACCAAACAACTTAATATTTTAGACTTTGCTGATGATAGAGCTCTCCTATTACATAACCTTCAACAGATGCAAGATAAAATAAGCATACTTGATGAGAGATCACAACAGCTGAGACTGAAAATAAATAGAGATAAGACTAAAATTATGAGAATTATTGCAGTCAGCAATAACAAAATAATAATAAGAGAAATACCTCTACTAAACGTACAATCTTATATATATATCTGGTCAGTAATATAGACAAAGAGGAAGAAATGTGATACCAAAATAAGAACATAAAAGCAATTGGAGCATTCGCAAGAGAAACATGGAAATCCAAAAAAATTAGATTAAATACAAAAATTATAATTTTCAACTCCAATGTTAAGTCAGTCCTATTATATGGTTGTGAAGCATGGAGAACAACAAAATGACAATCACGAAGATACAGAGTTTCATTAATGGATGCTTGAGCAGAATAAAAGGATGGAAATGGCAGGACAAAGTCACTAACATAGAATCATGGAAAAGTACCAGTCAAATACCAGTGGATAAAGAGATACAGCAGAGATGATGGTGCTGGATAGAACACACTACAATAGTCAACTGAGAGTATTACACAACAGGCCCTTTTTTGGAATCCCCGAGGAAAAAGAGGAAGACCAAAATATTCTTGGAGAAGACAGATGGAAGCAGAGATGAAGATGGTGGGAAAGACATGGAATGATCTTAAAAGAATAGCAAGAAATAGAAAAGCCTGGAAACCATTTGTTGAAGACCTATGCTCCAAAGGGAGCTGAAATGTAGAAGAAGGTTTTGATTTTCTTTTTCATCAATTATGCAATACTTTGTTGAAATTATACCTTTTTTTTTTTTTAAAATTAAATTTGTGATGTCTTATTTTGGGATCTTGATGTTCTATATACTTTGTTACCACACTGTAATGTATGTAATTTCTTTTATAATTATTTTAATATTACAAATGTATTAAATTATATAAACATCCATTGGTCATTTGTTATTGCTGTCTGATTTCAACTCAGTAATGTTATTTCTTGAAAGCACATATTATTCTTGGAATATGCCTTTTATCTTCGTTACCATCCAATCTACGATAATAAAAACACAAAAATATAGCTGATAGGAGACACCCTTGGGGGTCGTCCAGTTTTAGTTTCCAGCAATTGGTTCATGGTAATTAGTTCATTTGTAAACATCTCCATGTGGTATTCTTGGTTCACTAGCCACAAGTGAAAAATTGATGGATTTAAATATGTTCCTGGAAGCTGAAAGTATAGTTTGGTGGTGGTGAGAGGAGTGTAGGATAACACAAAGCTGGCCAATGTCTGGTGGTGGTAAGAGGAGTGTAGGATAACACAAAGCTGGCCAATGTCTGGTGGTGGTAAGAGGAGTGTAGGATAACACAAAGCTGGCCAATGTCTGGTGGTTGTAAGAGGAGTGTAGGATAACACAAAGCTGGCCAATGTCTGGTGGTGGTAAGAGGAGTGTAGGATAACACAAAGCTGGCCAATGTCTGGTGGTTGTAAGAGGAGTGTAGGATAACACAAAGCTGGCCAATGTCTGGTGGTGGTAAGAGGAGTGTAGGATAACACAAAGCTGGCCAATGTCTGGTGGTGGTAAGAGGAGTGTAGGATAACACAAAGCTGGCCAATGTCTGGTGGTGGTAAGAGGAGTGTAGGATAACACAAAGCTGGCCAATGTCTGGTGGTTGTAAGAGGAGTGTAGGATAACACAAAGCTGGCCAATGTCTGGTGGTGGTAAGAGGAGTGTAGGATAACACAAAGCTGGCCAATGTCTGGTGGTGGTAAGAGGAGTGTAGGATAACACAAAGCTGGCCAATGTCTGGTGGTGAGAGGAGTGTAGGATAACACAAAGCTGGCCAATGTCTGGTGGTGGTGAGAGGAGTGTAGGATAACACAAAGCTGGCCAATGTCTGGTGGTGGTAAGAGGAGTGTAGGATAACACAAAGCTGGCCAATGTCTGGTGGTAAGAGGAGTGTAGGATAACACAAAGCTGGCCAATGTCTGGTGGTGGTGAGAGGAGTGTAGGATAACACAAAGCTGGCCAATGTCTGGTGGTGGTGAGAGGAGTGTAGGATAACACAAAGCTGGCCAATGTCTGGTGGTAAGAGGAGTGTAGGATAACACAAAGCTGGCCAATGTCTGGTGGTAAGAGGAGTGTAGGATAACACAAAGCTGGCCAATGTCTGGTGGTGGTGAGAGGAGTGTAGGATAACACAAAGCTGGCCAATGTCTGGTGGTTGTAAGAGGAGTGTAGGATAACACAAAGCTGGCCAATGTCTGGTGGTGAGAGGAGTCTAGGATAACACAAAGCTGGCCAATGTCTGGTGGTGGTGAGAGGAGTGTAGGTTAACACAAAGCTGGCCAATGCCTGGTGGTGGTAAGAGGAGTGTAGGATAACACAAAGCTGGCCAATGTCTGGTGGTGGTGAGAGGAGTGTAGGATAACACAAAGCTGGCCAATGTCTGGTGGTGGTAAGAGGAGTGTAGGATAACACAAAGCTGGCCAATGTCTGGTGGTAAGAGGAGTGTAGGATAACACAAAGCTGGCCAATGTCTGGTGGTGGTGAGAGGAGTGTAGGATAACACAAAGCTGGCCAATGTCTGGTGGTTGTAAGAGGAGTGTAGGATAACACAAAGCTGGCCAATGTCTGGTGGTGGTAAGAGGAGTGTAGGATAACACAAAGTTGGCCAATGTCTGGTGGTGAAAGCCAAAGTAGTGTGGCCAAACACAGCAAGGAAAAAAAAAACTATTTTGGCTTTTGTGAAAGATTATCACTATACGCAAACAATGTCCATTATCATTCACATTTCTTTCATGAGAACGCAGTAAAATCTCATCTAGTAATCTCTAACACCAACAGGGGTAATTTCAGGGGGGAAAATACGGGCTAATTACTGTAATGCTGGTAGCAATTACATTTGATTAAATTTGTCCCTATTTAACTACCAACGTTCTTTTTTTTTCATTTGCTAATCTTGAATATGGTGCTTTTTCTGTCCCTGATAGGACTAGGCACTTGATTTTTGGCTACCTTGAAGTCAGTTGGAAGAATGATTGTTGTAAATGTGGTCCAAACCTAGGATCTTGATACTCTGAGGCGAACATTTAATATTTTAACCTCAATGATACAATAACCTCCATTTTTGTAAAGTTTCTGGTTAAAAGGCAGTTGGTTCTCCTTTTTCAGCTTTCTATGCCCAGCAGATTACACAGAAAAATGAATTGCCTCCACGAATTATTTAGTCTTTAACAGGGGGTCATCGTAAGTAGGCCTACCTCATAGTTTGTCTGAAAATTATTGATCTTCAGTCATTATAGCCAATATCATTCTCTGTTCTAGACGTGCCAAAAGGGAACAACTATCTCATTATCCTATCTATCTATTGTCCTTTCGAGTCGAAGACGGCACATAGGACAGAACCACAATTTCCAAAAACAGAAATCTTGCGTGCCAAAATGGCACATATTGCAGATATCACTGCTTCCAAAAACTTATGGTCTGTTTCCATAACAATACTTTTTACAATGACAGCTTGTCAAGCTATGGATCAACCTCCTTAGTCGCCTCTTACGACATGCCTGGAAGGTCACAGTGTCACTATTCTTTACTTCCCTCATAATGAGGTCCTGGTAACACACAGGAGATCTCATTATTCATTATAGTCATTTTCTCTATACATGTCCGAAATGAACAACTAAGTTATTCATCAATCAATGGCCTTCTCTGCTCTAGACGTGCACAAAATGAACATATATCTAATTCACTTTAGCCAATGTTCTCTGCCATAGACGTGCCAAAAAATGAACAACTATCTCATTATTCATTACAGCCATTAATATTTGCTTTATACATGTCCAAAATGAACAACTGCGTTATTATTCATCAAAGCCAATAGCACTTTTTGCTCTAGACATGCCCAAAATGAACAAACTATCAAATTATATAGACATCTGCAGACCTTATTGACTCTGCAGGCACAACAAGGTTGCCATGCAGTGGATCCCATCTCACTGTGGAATACCAGGAAATGAGAAAGCAAATCACTTGGCAAAGAAAGGTTCTACAGGCACACAACTAGATACACCGGTTACATACCATCATAAGAAACTGATAATCAAATCAATCAGAGGACCACAAGCCCCAAATCAGGATGCCTTTCATAATATGAATGGATATGAACAAGTTATCATTATACGCCTCAGAACAGGACACAATCGACTCCATAGTCACATGTATACAAAATTCAAGATCGGCACCTCAACTACTTGTACATGTGGACAGGCGCCCAAACTGCTGAACACATACTTCAAGACTGCACTGAATATAGTATCTATCTATTGTCCTTTCGAGCCGAAGACGGCACATAGGGCAGAACCACAATCTCAAAAAACAGAAACCTTGCGTGCCAAAATGGCACATATTGCAGAGATCACTGCTTCCAAAAACTTATGGTCTGTTTCCATAACAATACTTTTTACAATGACAGCTTGTCAAGCTATGGATCAACCTCCTTAGTCGTCTCTTACGACATGCCTGGAAGGTCACAGTGTCACTATTCTTTACTTCCCTCATAATGAGGCCCGGTAACACACAGGAATATAGTATAGACTGAGGAAAATCCTTTGGTCCATAGATACAACACTACAGACAAAACTATATGGGCCACTGCAAGAATTACAAAAGACAGTAAAATTTATACAGGAAACGACATTGCAGATATAGACAATACTTCGGGCGAACGAAAGATAGATAGATAGATAGATAGATAGATAGATAGATAGATAGATAGATAGATAGATAGATAGATAGATAGATAGATAGATAGATAGATAGATAGATAGATAGATAGATAGATAGATAGATAGATAGATAGATAGATAGATAGATAGATAGATAGATAGATAGATAGATAGATAGATAGATAGATAGATAGATAGATAGATAGATAGATAGATAGATAGATAGATAGATAGATAGATAGATAGATAGATAGATAGATAGATAGATAGATAGATAGATAGATAGATAGATAGATAGATAGATAGATAGATAGATAGATAGATAGATAGATAGATAGATAGATAGATAGATAGATAGATAGATAGATAGATAGATAGATAGATAGATAGATAGATAGATAGATAGATAGATAGATAGATAGATAGATAGATAGATAGATAGATAGATAGATAGATAGATAGATAGATAGATAGATAGATAGATAGATAGATAGATAGATAGATAGATAGATAGATAGATAGATAGATAGATAGATAGATAGATAGATAGATAGATAGATAGATAGATAGATAGATAGATAGATAGATAGATAGATAGATAGATAGATAGATAGATAGATAGATAGATAGATAGATAGATAGATAGATAGATAGATAGATAGATAGATAGATAGATAGATAGATAGATAGATAGATAGATAGATAGATAGATAGATAGATAGATAGATAGATAGATAGATAGATAGATAGATAGATAGATAGATAGATAGATAGATAGATAGATAGATAGATAGATAGATAGATAGATAGATAGATAGATAGATAGATAGATAGATAGATAGATAGATAGATAGATAGATAGATAGATAGATAGATAGATAGACAGACAGACAGACAGACAGACAGACAGACAGACAGACAGACAGACAGACAGACAGACAGACAGACAGACAGACAGACAGACAGACAGACAGACAGACAGACAGACAGACAGACAGACAGACAGACAGACAGACAGACAGACAGACAGACAGACAGACAGACCGACAGACAGACAGACAGACAGACTGACGGACGGACGGACGGACGGACGGACGGACGGACGGACGGATATCATTATATAGCCATTAACACGAAGTCCTGCTCTAAAGCGTTTTGTCCACTCATATTTTTCTGGCAAACCTGACTAGCCATTAAGTAATTCAACTGGTTCAAGAAATGGGAAACATTTAAAGGCGCAGTGAAATGAAAATAAAATAAACAAGAATATACCGAAGAAAATAACCACAATGAAAGATTAATAAACAGTAAATTGAAACATTTTTATTCTATTCTTTGAATCAGTTTAATTCCAGTAGAGGCATCTTCATATCCGCTCCACCACCCTTCCCAGTATTAGTTAATAGAAGCGTATGCAGACTGACTGTTCTTGTAAGATGTTTATTGTAGCTACACATGTTTTTCGTCATTAAACACTACGGATCGATCAAACCTCTGTTTCACTTCTAGACTCTCAGTGTGCATACTTGTCCCATACACCCTTCTCTTCTCTTTGCAAATGAAGTCTTCGTCCAGAATTATATGTAGACCCAGGTTAACGCGCTCACGTTATAAGCAGTCCAAGAGATGCATCCACTCCTGTCACAGAGGTTGTCTGTCGATCTTCTGTAGCATAAGTAAAATAAAGTACCCCCGTCACGCCAAGTGGCGTATAGGGAATATTTGTAGCATAGGGAGCAGACAAATAATTTAAATGCTGCGGTAAAGCTGGCAGCAAGGAGCCAGTAGTGGGGTGTTTCTTATCTTAACATTTTACCTTTCCTCTCTCTGTCCACCTCTCCCTTAACTTTATCATCATACATGTAGTTATAGATTATTGTGCTTCACCGTTTGTTGTCGTTGTCCCTGTATTCTGAAGAAGGCCACAGGCCGAAACGTCAGTATTGTGTTGTGTTCCTTCCTTGTAAAGCTGTCACCATACATTGGAGTGCTCATCACACCCCACTATTGGCTCCCTTCTGTAGCATACTTTTCGAGTCCGTCACAAGTTGACTAAAACTGGGTAATCAGCGTTTTCAATCAATTTCTGAGAACCCCAATTTGGTTGTTTTGTTTGTTTGTTTGTTTGTTTGTTTGTTTGTTTAAACAAATATATGTTTTGTTGATGTTGCGATGAAATGTAATGTTACGCTGAAACGTAGATGCTGCGCTAAAATGTAAATAACTTGAAATGTAGGTGTTACGCTAAAATGTAAGTGTTAAGTTGAAATGTAGATGCTATGCTTGCTTGCGTTCGTCCGATGACTAAAGTATTCTAGAGTATTCTAGTAGACTACAGAATTACTCTTCATCATCCGCCCTTAAAAGGACGTTAAGTGGGTGTGTCTGCGTTGTGTTGTGGTTTACAGTATAACTGTGATATTTGGGCCTTTCGGCCCAACACATCCGATTTCAGCACAAATGCTACGCTAAAATGTAGATGTTAACTTTAAATGTAGGTGTTACGTTGAAATGTAGATGCTATGGTGAAATGCACTACTGCTTGTCTTATGGGCTTATTCTTCTTCGTGCATCACCAGTTATCCAGATTAGGGATCCAGCTGATCCCATGGAATCAACTCACTAATGTGAATTTTTTAATTGATTGGGTTCGTCTCTTCAAAGGTGGTCTATATGGACCCAGTCCTCTCCGAGTGAACTCCCGACCGTGACAATCTACAAATAAATGTCACGTTTGGAATTGAACAAGAGCCACGTAGTCAGTAGACAACATAACCGGGACGACTTTAAGAGAAGTCTTGCGATAATTTTAAGGTAAAAAGTAATCGTTTTCGTGATTGAGACTTAAAACTGGCAACATGATGATGATAATGTAGTACCACCACAGGGTCGACGTGGGCTCTTATACCCAAGCTGGTTATGTAGTGGACTATTATGTCTGCTTGTCATTCTGGGTTCTGTTAAGAAAGTTGATGTTGTCTATGCTAGGGGTTCTGTAATATTAGGTCTTCTATATCAACATAAATTATCACAGCGAGACTTCTCCAATCTAGAGATAATCATGCAATACTAGGTCTTCTATATCAACATAAATTATCACAGCGAGACTTCTCCAATCTAGAGATAATCATGCAATACTAGGTCTTCTATATCAACATAAATTATCACTGCGAGACTTCTCCAATCTAGAGGTAATCATACAATACTAGGTCTTCTATATCAACATAAATTATCACTGCGAGACTTCTCCAATCTAGAGGTAATCATGCAATGCTAGGTCTTCTATATCAACAGATCTCTCTGACCTAGAGCTACAGCAACCCGAACTCACTGGCTAATCTGTCTTGACGCAGTGTCTGTTATCGGGCAGCCAAAACCAAGAGACAAAGTGAGGTCTTAATCAGCTGTGGGTTCCCAACCATTTTGTGATCAATCCGTGATGGTATGTTTTAACACAATCCCCCTCCCCCGGAAGACAGAAGGAACAAAGACCCACACCCTATCCATTTCAGGAAAAAAAACGCAACACTGACAGGCAAGGAAGGAGAATGTAGTGACAGACAATCAACTCTAAAGGTGGGAATTAAAGTGGCTAAATGAATGATGAAGCAACAGGAGATTAAAAGGATGTAATTAATGATGCTGAGAAATGTATTATCTCTGATTTGGATCACGACCAACTTGCGAGGGCCCTCGTGGGATTTAGTTGGCGTGCACTCGTCGAGGGTGGAACACGTGACATTTTAACGTAAATAATAAATAGATGTCAATTACCTGCCTTGCTTATCAGCCTTATAATGTATCTTTGTCTGTCTTTATTATTATATGGTAAATACCAGACGTTGGGCACACACAGAGTGATGGAAACGTTTTTTGAAGAGGGCAAAGCAAAAAGAGAGCTAATTTCCAATATTAGGAAGAAACAATTATTTTTGGCCATGTAATGAGAAGAGAACAACTGGAATATATTGTAACAACTGGGAAAAATTGAGGGACGAAGAAGAGCGAAGCAAAGAGAAACGATACCAGACAGCTTAAGAGAATGGCTTGCCAGAAGGCCTACAACAGAAATGATAAATAACTGTCGAAATCGAAAGTTATGGGGAGACATGATCACCTACGCCAGCAGGCACGGTACATGATGATGATGAGACATACCTTCGAGCCTTAGCAAATCTCGTCTCGCGAGATCGTCATATCTCACATCATCAGGTCATCTTGTTATAATTGCGTCCCTAAATAACAATTTTTTGTAAAAATGGTTTTGATTATCCGAGCGCGTCGGTATCACAGCAAACAAATTAAAAATCCATAATTGCTCAACCGCCCGTGCTAGTGTAATCGCCCGAATTAAAAAGTGATCTCATTCAAGGATCCAAACAAAGAACAAATATTGTTCTTGACTCTTCCTTCCATACCATTATTATCAATTACGCTCTATTCTTCTATGTCATATTATCATTACTTTTCAAAATCAACTCGGTGGCCGAAATAGCTCAGTTGGGAGAGCGTTAGACTGAAGATCTAAGGTCCCTGGTTCAATCCCGGGTTTCGGCAATATCCGGCGGCCAGCAAATTTTTTTTAAATTAATTTTTTATTTCGGTTATAGAAGAGTTCGTTTGTAATTAGGAATAAGATCTAGTTGAAAGATTATTTTTAAATACATCATTTTATTTATTATTATCGTTTGGGAGTTTGTAATTACTAAATGAACGTACTCCGTCCGCTGACGGTCCTTGTGGGACAGATTCCATTATCAAATGTAGATCTCGCTTCGGATTTACCGCGCCTCTGTAAATTGGTATCAGAGTATTTTTTCCTCTGGGAATGTGAAGCGGTCTGGCGTGGTGCTGAACAACATCACCCAGGCTGTGTCAATCAATGGTCATGGAAAAAATGTGAGCACTAACGCCATATTTACCAAACGTAATGAGGCATTAGTTTTAGCCGCACGGCCACGCAGAGAGCGCGTGGCCGTGCGGCTAAAACCACTGTTCCGCTAGCTGAAAAGCCGACGTTCGGTGTTCGAAGCCCGCGGTAGACAGAAAGGATTTTTCTATCGGGGGTGAAATAAAAATCCTGAGTCTCACACGTCGTGGCGACTGCTTGACCAAGCGGCCTTTATTTCTCTGGTCGAGGTTGCCCCTCGTCATACACCAGCAATGGTACTATGTGACGTAAAGATAGTTTTTTTTTTTTAATGAGGCATTAGACAAGAAATCAAGAGATATCAAAACAAGCCATCCAATGGCAATCATCATCGAGTGCCATCTCCGCATCGAAGGTTGGCTACCATGGGGCGCCATTCTACTCTGTTTCTTGCTTTGATTGTGCAGGCTATCATAGGCTGACTTGTCCATCTTTGATGTTACTCGTCCATGTTAGTCTTGTTCTGCATCTACTACCCTGTATTTTCCCTTCCAATATTACTTTTATTAGGCTGTTGTGTCTTCTAACATGCCCAAAATGCCATTTGTCTTGTTCTAATTGTGTTTAGTAGTTCTCTTTTAATTTTTAGTTGTTTTAAAACTTCATCGTTTGTATTCATTTCCTTCCATCCAATTCTACCTATTCTTCTATATATCCAGATTTCAAAGGCTTCAATTCTCTGTTCTGTTTTCTTGTCTAATGTCCATGTTTCTGCACAATACAGGAATATTGAGAAGATGTAACATTTGCTATTCTTAGTTTTAGCTCTGGTGTTATTTGCTTGGATGTTAGTATACTTTTCATGGCATTAAATTTACTTTTTGCCATTCCTATTCTTTTGTTTATTTTGGTTTTACATTTTCTATCACTGGTTATAGTATGTCCAAGGTAGTTGTAGTTCTGAACTGTCTCCAGCTCTATTGCTGCAACGTTGATATCCTCTTGTAGGGTTTGAGTATTATCTTTGCTTATCTAATGGCAATAAGAAGATAAAAGTTAAAGAGATCGAACCAGAGAAACACGAAAAAGAACATTGAGGGGAGAGGTGACAACAGCAGGCATCAATTGTCTTGAGGAGACTGATAGGCTCGCCCAGAACAGAAACGTGTAACGAGATGGTGGTTCCTTCATCGTGAATACCTCCGTATTGTTTACCTCACTAGCTTGTTTTCTTTTGATAACGTCGCCTGTCGCTCTATCAATGTCGTGTGTAGCAAGACAAGCGCTGTCGTCATCTCTATGCTCCACACGTCACATGCCATTGAATTGCCATCTCTCCCATGTATATATCATAGACTTCACTGTCATGGAATTGCCATCTCTCTCATGTATATATCATATACTGCACTGTCATTGATTGTCATCTATATAATGTCTATATCCTACATTTCACATGCCACTGAATTGCCATCGCTTTCTCATTTCTATATCCTAGATTTCCCATGTTTGTGAATTGCTCCCTCTTTTATGTCTATACCCTACACTTCACATGCCAGTGGATTGCCCCATATCCCATATCCATAACCTACACTTCACTTTCCAGCGAATTACTGCTTTTCTCTTGTTTATGCTACAGAGCTGTAATGTTAATTCTTTATATTATCTTTGTACTCTCTTGACAGCACATCACATTTATTTTAGTTGATCACAACAGATTCTTTTTCTGTCATTATATAATCACAATCAGTTTATTGATCTCTAGGCACAATGATCGAGTAGTGGTGGATGCACTTATCTTAAATTAATGTTCATTAATTCGGGACTTCTCTGAGGCTACCGCCGATGGCTGTGATCAGTCCCAAGTGCATATCTTGCATACAACATTATTCAACTTTCGTTCATGAGAAATGTGAAGCACAATTCTTGGACTCTCAAAAACACTTCACAACACTAAATTCATAACTATTTCTACTACTCTCTATCAACGTAGTTAATAACCTCTCAACTGACTTACAACTACAACTTGAAGATTCCTTACTGACTTTGCTACATCAAGAAAACTTACTAAAACTAAACTTGTAATCTAACTTGCTTAGCTTTTTATTCTAACACTTCTAGTTCTACTTAACTTCTAACGGCCTTCGGTAGTTCGGCCGAAGCCGGACTAAGCTTACTTAGTCTACATTCTGACTTCTCTCTCTCTCTCTCTCTCTCTCTCTCTCTCTGTGTGTTTAATTAATTAATTCTTAAACTTATTGTGTTGAAGTTTAAATACTCCAACCTCACACTTTGTGTGACATATCTTCAGCCAACCAAACCGTCGCAAAGTGACCACTTGCGACCTTTCTAGCCAATCAATTCTCACTACAACAATTCCACCGCCAAATTTCCATTTCCAAACTGTGACTCAAAGTTCAACTTATGTCCAAGACTTGACCGTTCCATGACTTCAGTCTAAAATTTTTCAAAACAAACTGTTTGTGACCATCATCTTCATGACCTGACCTGTCCTGGTAGCTGTTTACCGAACAGTAAAGTCATGCAGTCAAATCATGCACGTATTGTTATTTCCCCAACCTTCTGTTGTAAACACTAACTTCCATGGACCTAAACTATTATGTGTCGTCCAGTAATTCTGGACATTACCTCCTTCCCACTTTCTGTGTATCCACTACCCCCCCCCCCCCCATGTGAACTTCTATTTCTGGCAGGAAATTTTCCATACTTAAATTTTATGTCTTAACACTGATGGTCGCTGCCATTTGTTACTGCTATTATCTATTGAGAAGCGGGTAACAACTAAATTACCTGCCCCCATGCTCTCACTTGCTATACTCTATTACTGTCTATACCCTACCTTCGGCAGGCAGAATAGTCAAGGAAATGAGAGGTGATTACCACGTGTAGCATGACGATGGAGGTTATGGCAGTGACCAAGGTATTCATCTGGTTAGAGTCACAAAACTACACCCCCGCCTGCATATTGAGTGATTCGATGAGCATGATAAGAAAAGTGGAGGCGGGCTTTGTACGCATTCAGTGGGTAGAGCCATTACAGAAGTCAAAAATACGGAAGGTTTGGTGTCGTTGCCCTTGTATTCTGAAGAAGGCCACAGGCCGAAACGTTATTATTGTGTTGTGTTCCTTCCTTGTAAGGCTGTCACCATACTTTGAAGAGGTAAGGCAACCTGGTACTCAAAAATCCCATGATGAATTCGGATGTTGGGCCGAAAGACCAAAAATAATCACCAATACATTTACACTGATTTAACGTCTTTTAAGGGCGGACAACGATGAGAAATACCCATTTCTTTTGCAGTCATCGGGCGAAAGGAAGAAAAACAGAAATAGAAATGTCTCTTAAGGGTGTGATCGAGATGGGGAATGACACCTTGGTACTATAAAACAGGGTCGGGATTCGACGAAGTTTGATAACCACTGCTAAAGAGGTTTCTGACAATTTGTAACGACTCAGAAGATATTTTGACCCCTGACATATTACCGGAAGCTCATTCTGTTTGGCGCAAATGCAGATGTCATGAGCAGATGACGAGAAACTTCCGGTGTATAATCGATCCAGCCACAACGTGTCACCATTTCTCACTTAAGGAGAGCAATCTCGGAGCAGTCGCATTAAGGGAAAGCCTAGAAGATGGCATTGAAGTGAACCAATTTAATCAGAATCCAGAACCAGGATCCAGTTAGTTTCAGTGTGATTCCATAATTTGCTTGTTGTGAAGAAAGATGCAAATTGTTTGTCACGACAGAACGAAACGAAACATTAATTAAAGCATTTCCTGTAATTTTGGCAAGGTCATGAAGTATTAACAGGTCCTAACAATTCTTGCTTTTAAAAACCATCAGTGTAAACCAATTGGCGCAGGATGCAAAGCTTTAACTCTTGACAACACTTCGTAGATCAAGTAACTTAATGATTTAGACTTTGCTGATGACATAGCTCTCCTATCATACATCCATCAACTGATGCAGGATAAAATGAGCATACTTGATGACAGATCACAACAGCTAGGACTGAAGATTCATAGAGATAAGACCAACATTATGAGAATTAATGCAGTTGGCAATAACAAAAAAATTAGGAGAAATATCTCTATTAGATGTACAATCTTACATATATCTCGGTAGTAATATAGATAAAGAGGGAGGAATAGAAAATGATACCAAAATAAGGATATCAAAAGCAAGAGGAGATTTCATTGCACTGGGAAACATGGAAGTTCAAAGAAATTAGATTAAATACAAAAATAAAAATTTTCAACTCAAATGTTAAGTTGGTCTTATTATATGGCTGTGAAACATGGAGAACAACAAAATTGACAATCACGAAGATACAGACTTTCATTAATGGATGCTTGCGCAGAATAGAAGGATGGAAATGGCAGGACAAAATCACTAACATAGAATTATGGAAATGTACCAGTCAAATACCAGTGGATAAAGAGATACAGCGAAGACGATGGCGCTGGATAGGACACACACTGCGAAAGCCAGCTGAGAGTATTACACATTAGGCCCTTTTTTGGAATCCCCAGGGGAAAAGACAAAGAGGAAGACCAATGAATTCTTGGAGAAGACAGATAGAAGCAGAGATGAAGATGGAATGATCTTAAAAGAATGGCAAAAAAAACAAACAGAATGACTTGGAAAATGTCAGACAGATAGATAGATAGATAGATAGATAGATAGATAGATAGATAGATAGATAGATAGATAGATAGATAAATAGATAGATAGATAGATAGATAGATATATAGATAGATAGATAGATAGATATATAGATAGATAGATAGATAGATAGATAGATAGATAGATAGATAGATAGATAGATAGATAGATAGATAGATAGATAGATAGATAGATAGATAGATAGATAGATAGACAGATACGAAGTTTATTTTTCATTAGAGAACCCCGTCTTTAATGGATCACGCACTATTTATGTCTTCCTTGTATTCTACATTATAATGGCCTTATCCCCAACTGTAGTGTCTGTCTCACTAAACTTGTAACGGTAAGATAACAAACAGCGACACAGTCGTATAGTACACGTCCACTTCAAATAAATATCGTGCCTTCTAACCGATCTCGGGACCTCATTTGTCAAGTGATAGAATAGGTTCAATAGAACTAGAGAACCTGTCATCACTAAGTTAGATAAAGTTGTATTTCATGACAAGAATACACTCAACAAACACTTTTATTATAAAGTATTCTGTAATGTCAATAAGTTAGCGAAGTGGTGTAACAAGGAATCATATCTAATAGAGATTGTTAAGTGAGACTGAGGAAAAAAAATACGTTGATAACGAAGAATATTTGTGACAAGTTATTGAAATCAAATCTGGGCTTCTTGTGTGACTATTGGTTAGAGTAACATTTTCTCGTACTGCCGTCTCTGCTTATCTTTGTCTTTAACTGTTAAAAGTGCGCTAGGCAGCGTACATGTGTTTTGCAATTATTACTGTCATTCTGTGATATCAGTCCTCTTCGACCCAACACATCCGACTTCACCAACTTTTTTTCCAGAGTTGCTTTCCCTCTTCGATCTCTACTTGGAGGGAAGGCGCATGGCAGCGACATAATTAAAAACTGCCAGCGACTCATAGCTGATGGCCTGCGCCAGGATCGGTGAACCAGAACCGTCCAGACCCTATTCTACCTCTTCGCTGTGTTTCTAGAAACAGAATAAGTCTACGCTGGCCTAGCGAATAGGTGTCCAAGAGGGAAGACAACCCGGTACTTGAAAAAATGCCGTGTTGAAGACTGATTTGTTGGGCCGGAGAGTGTAAATAACAGAGTTCTACTGTAAACCTCAACATAGCGCACCTACGTCTGCTTAACGACTCTGGTAGATGAATGAACCAGAACTGTACAGTGTGGAACTGGAAGTTAAGTAGGTTAACAGGTTTGTTTCTTGCGACTCAAACCTGCTGCAGAGACACAGTGGCTCAGGATGTGAGGATTCGTTTATTTGACAACACTAATAGCTCTTTTCTGGGGCTTGGACTTAAGGTCAATATGGCGGATAGGCGACAGGAACCGTTGAGGCTCTGTTTGAAAAGTGTTCCTTGTTGCAGTTTCCTCATATTCCAAGTCCGGCTTGCTGCTGGAGCTACTGAGTTTAGTGCTCTGTGCGCACCTTGAGCTGTGTTTTTCATCCGGATCGTGTTTTGATATTCCGATTGCTTACAATGAATGATGATATCGTATAACGAAGGACAATTCAACTACGTTCACTTTCTGCGCCGCTTGGCCTTATGCCTTTTGGCGTGTGCTATAACTGCTATGATGGGGACTGCAGCATCGATTCTTTATTTGGACTAGTCAATGGGATGAGTTTTAATTCGAATGATTCCACTGGCACTGGCGGTTGAGCAATTATTTGTTTTAGTTCATTTGCAGTGATACCGGGGCCTTCGACTAACTATAACTAGCTGGGGGCTTTAGCCGGTTAGTCTCAACCAGCAGGGAAATTAACGCATTGAACCTTGCTTTGGGAAAAGTATCTTGGAACAGAGCAATGTCGTTAACTTTTCTTCCATATTTAATGTAACAGTCTTTTGTTGTCTAAATACATGAATGGATGGAATGTTCATTGACGCTACAGCTACACAATGCGAATAACAAATATCACTAGATGCAATCCAGCGGAAGGGCATATACCCCCCAGGCGGTTGCATCAGTTACAAAAGAAATATATAAATTGCCCCTAAACAAGAGGACAATCATTTATGATTTTCAGATTCTCTCTTTCTCTCTGGCGTTTATGCATTGACTACTCAATGAATTTATTGACCTCTTCAGCATCTATCCTTACAAGGACGTTAAACTAGCATAGATGCGTTGTGTTGAGTTATGCAGTATAACTGTGATATTTGCAACTTTCGTCCCAACATGTCCGACTTCAGCACAGCGTTTTTGGGTTCCCAGTTGCCTTCCCTTTTCGATCCCTGCTCGATTGGCCTGATTACACTTGTTAGTCTGTTTCTATAGGCACAGCGATGAGGTGGAGTATGGACTGGATGGTTCTGGTTCACCGATCCTGACATAAGCTATCAGCTATGAGTCGCTGACTGATTCCAGCTCTTTGCTGTCAGGCGCCTTGCCTCCAATTTCCAGATTAAGAACTGGCCACTGCATGATCAACAGAAACATGCGCACAAACTATAGACAAAGACAAACATGTATTAGTCTCTGTCTCGAGAATACATAAACAGTAGATATAATTTTCTAAAATATTCGACTGCACGACAGAAGCAGAGTGATGGCGTGACCTTTCCTGACGTCACTGACTGACACGTTTGTTTATAATGACGGAAGTCTGAGGCATGTTTTGTGCGAGCAGCAGATGAGAACAATAGAAGATGATGAAGAAGAATTGGGAGAGCCACTGTTAAACGTCAACTTGGATGAGACATAAGAAAACAAGGACACGTTAAAGAATCAAAAGTAATGCCTACGCTGCGAAATATACGTCTTCATTAGAGACAAGATATGAACATTTGGCTTAAGTCACTAGCAAAAAATAATAACTCAAGTGATAAGTCCGTGGTTAAATAACAAGAAGGCGTAATGAAAAAGTATAGAATTGAGTTGTTATTACAGAAGTTTAAATAATAAAATACTCAGATCAACATGTACAAATATATTTGAGCATTAAAAAGGTAAAGGGAACCGCGATAGCTCAGTGGTTAGTGAACTGGACTACAAAGGACAAGAGGTAGGGCTCGATCCCAACCGACGGCTCCGGATTCACCCAGCCTTTAATGGGTACCAGATTTTTTTCTGGGAAAGTAAAGCGGCACGGACGTAATACCGATCACATGATCCCACAAATCATGTGCCGAAGGTCTGTACAATTTATGGTCACTAACACCATATTCCCTATACGCCACTTGGCGTGACGGGGGTACTTTACTTTTTTTTTTTTTAATAAAAAAGATAAAAACAAAAGGTATTTTATATATTCAAATCAACATTAACAAATATATGTGACTATAAAGAAGATAAAAACAGAAGGTATTTTGTGAATGGACGAGCGGAAAATGTGCTTTTTGATGTCATCTAACAACAAAATTGATTTTAAAAAAAATGTGTTTGATGCTGTCTTCATTATTTTGTATCTAATACCCAGGACTCAGCCTTAATAACAAAAAGACAGAAGTAATGGTAACAACAAAGAAAAAGACATCATCTCAGTGCAAAATAAATACAAGTGGAACAATATTAAAACAGGTAAATGAATTTTAATATTTGGGAACTTTGTTAACCTCAGACGGAAGATGTACAAAAGAGGTGAAATGCAGAATGTCTCAGGCAAAAGCAGCTTTCCAAAAAATGAGGAAGATACTATGCAAATTCATTTTTTACAATAGAAACAAGAAAAAGAGTTCTGAAATGTTATGTAGAGCCAGTCTTAATATATTGATGTGAATTATGGACAATAGGACAACATACAAGAAAATCACTGGATTCTGTATGAATGTGGTTTTACAGAAGAATGTTGAGAATACCATGGATAGCTAAGAAGAGTAAAGAAAACGTTCTGAAAGAGGCCAAAGCAAAAAGAGAGTTAATTTCCAATAATAGGAAGAAACAATCATTTTTTGGCCATGTAATGAGAAGAGAACAACTGGAATATATTGTAACAGCTGGAAAAATTGAGGGACGAAGAGATAGAGGGAGGCAAAGAGAAAGGATACCAGACATCTTAAGAGAATGGCTTGGCAGAAAGTCAACAACAGACTAAATAAATAACTGTCGAGATCGAAAGTTGTGGAGAGACATGATCACCTACATCAGCAGGCCCGGTACTTGATGATGATAATGACCTACGAGAACATGTTTAGTCCTATGAGATCGCAATTTCCTTTGCGGAGGTGACTGTCAAGTCGAATTTTGATCGAGAACATTCTGCCACAGGGGGAGCCTGTTTGATCATGATTAATTACAAGAGTAAGTAAAAAAAAAAGTAAAGTACCCCCGTCACGCCAAGTGGCGTATAAGGAATATGGTGTTAGTGACCGTCACGCCAAGTGGCGTATAGGGAATATGGTGTTAGTGACCGTCACGCCAAGTGGCGTATAGGGAATATGGTGTTAGTGACCGTCACGCCAAGTGGCGTATAGGGAATATGGTGTTAGTGGCCGTCACGCCAAGTGGCGTATAGGGAATATGGTGTTAGTGACCGTCACGCCAAGTGGCGTATAGGGAATATGGTGTTAGTGACCATACATTTTACAGACCTTCAGCACATGATTTTTGGGGTAATGTGGTCTGTATTACGCCCGTGCCGTTTTACTTTCCCAGAAAAAAAGTCCGGTACCCATTACAGGCTGGGTGAACCCGGAAGCCGTTGGCTGGGATCGAACCTTACCTCTTGTCCTTTGTAGTCCAGTTCACTAACCACTGAGCTATCGCGGCTCCCAATTACAAGAGTGGTTGTTGCATTTCTCCTGATAGCGTGTTTTCTTGCTGCCTTATCAATTCGATGCTTTCCCTCAGTGCCAGCGTCTTTGATGATGAAGCGTCGCTATAGTGGGTGCTGTTGCGCAGGATTTTCTTAGGAGGTGACATCTATATTGAAACCACTTCGATACACTTGAGAGGGTTTTTAAAGTTTGTTTTGGTCACATATCGGTCGTGTCTTAACGCTAATTTTGGCATCTGTTTTGAAATTTGTTAATCAGGCATAGGACAAACAAGTCTAATCAAAATCACATTTTCTTGACGTTTTGACCTTCATGAAAACTTCAGTGATTGGTACATT
Organism: Megaustenia siamemsis; assembly: GCA_032433765.1. Taxonomy (NCBI): domain Eukaryota; kingdom Metazoa; phylum Mollusca; class Gastropoda; order Stylommatophora; family Ariophantidae; genus Megaustenia; species Megaustenia siamemsis. Next base: position 17,710,156 of record JAVIAB010000139.1, on the reverse strand, counting down.
ACGCTGCCATTTTATTATAAGCAGCCAAGTGAGACAGATTATGTGAAAATGTGTACATTTTCTGGTATGTCTGCTCTGTTTGTGTCTTATTGCTGTACATGTACAATCTGACAGTGATCACCATGACACGGTAGACCTTCAGCTTTGTGGTAAGGCTGACATACTTCTGCGTACACCTCTGGACTTCAATATTAATAAGTTCGAAGAAAGCGTTCGTCACCTCAAGGCTGGTGACGTCTCCATACAGATTGTCCTGGTTTGGTACCGGAGATGGCTACAAAAGCCTTCACTATTCGTCAAATGTTGGGCATGATTGTCACAAATGTTCAGCAGTTATTGTGTTTGTGCCACAGTCACATTCATTAGAGGCACATATCTTTAATGTGTGAAAAAGGTAGTGCTTCAATCTCTTGTGGCATGTTCGAAGTGTACAAAATTATTACTGTGATGTTTTTAAAGATTTTCTCAGTGTATAGATTGAACAAACTCGATGATAGGATGCGTCCTTGTCTTACTCCTCGTTAAACCAATAGATGTAAATTTCTCTTTGTTATATTCTATTATTTCTGTTTGCTCCCAGTATAAATTACACTTTAGTCGTATATCCGTGTCATCTAAATGTATATCTTTTAGGAGGTATATAAGTTGTTTATGGTGTATTCTATCAAAAGCTTTGGTGCAGTCTATGAAGCAGACATATATTGGTTTGTCTATTTCTGTATAGTTTTCGATTAATGTCCTCATGTAGAATATAATTTATTTTGTCCAACTGCTTTTCCTAAATATAAATGGTCGTTCGTCTAATTCCATATTGATTTTATTCTGAATATTTCCTGGTATAACTTTTAGCAAGATTTTTATAACATGGCTCATTAGGCTTATTGTTCTAAAATCACTGCATTCAACTGCACCATTCTTTTTAGGCAATGCAATGACAGTTGATATTTTTAGTTCATTTGGTATGTATCGTTTTTGGTATATGTCGTAGCTTAGGTCTATATCACTTCTGGTGCCTTTATTATCTCTTTCTGTAATTTGTCAGGTCCTGTTGCTTTTCCCTTTTTCATTATATGTATAGCTTTTTCCACTTCCGATTTTAAGGTTTTATAGCCTGATGTTCATTTTATAATTGGTTTCTTTTACCTTTCGTCATCAAATAATTATGTTATATATTCCTGCCATCTATTGAAAATGTCTTTGTTGTCTGTTAGCATTTTTAATTTTTTGCTTGCAATACATCCATTTTTTTTCTGTTTTTTTTTTCTTTATGTTTGCTAATCATTTTCTTTATTTTTGTGTGCATCCCTCTTAAATCTTGTTTATTTCCCATAGTTTCGATTTTTCTTGTGTCTAGAAATCGAAACTATAGAAAATAGACAAGATATAAGAGGGATGCACACATATGTACCATTTGAAATCCTGTGTACATTTCCCGTGCTGGCAAGGAGAAAAGGCCTTTATCTCTCTCTACATTTTGATTCTTCTTGTTAAGTGAGCAAGAGCTGTAGGGAGGTAAGAAACAAACGGGAAAATAGGGCTTAATGTTCCAGATATGCCCCGAAGTCAATTTAGACCCCTTATGTCTGTACAAACAATTAACGCGTTTTGATAACACCCCGTTATCGCCAAAGTTAATAATTAATATTAAAAAAAAGAAAATTAAAAAAAATTAATAAGATTAAGAAAAATAATAAAATGACAAATGAGAAAAACTATACTCAGAACATTCGTTAATAGAAGGTGTACATTTTTGCTCATATGTTATTTTGTTTAATTTCTTGCTTATTTAACATCTTTAGGCTTCTGCCCAAATCGTTTCTCTCTAACTCAAAGACCGAAGTACAAGAGTAATAATACATCGGCAAGCCATCAAAAGCTGTCGTTACAAACTATATGCATTTTTAATTTGTTTTTGTCACAAAGGGAAAGCAGGCATTGAAGCTAAAAGCAGGTAGTGCAGTGGTAGAATGTAATGTTCTATATCAGTTCATGGTTTCACAACAGGAAGGAAGTGGTAGAATGTAATGTTCTATATCAGTTCATGGTTTCACAACAGGAAGGAAGTGGTAGAATGTAATGTTCTATATCAGTTCATGGTTTCACAACAGGAAGGAAGTGGTAGAATGTAATGTTCTATATCAGTTCATGGTTTCACAACAGGAAGGAAGTGGTAGAATGTAATGTTCTATATCAGTTCATGGTTTCACAACAGGAAGGAAGTGGTAGAATGTAATGTTCTATATCAGTTCATGGTTTCACAACAGGAAGGAAGTGGTAGAATGTAATGTTCTATATCAGTTCATGGTTTCACAACAGGAAGGAAGTGGTAGAATGTAATGTTCTATATCAGTTCATGGTTTCACAACAGGAAGAAAGTGGTAGAATGTAATGTTCTATATCAGTTCATGGTTTCACAACAGGAAGAAAGTAGTAGAATGTAATGTTCTATATCAGTTCATGGTTTCTCAACAAACAGGTAGTTCAGTGGTAGAATGAAATATTCTATATATGTTCATGGTTTCTCAACAGGTAATTTAGTTGTATAATGTGTCTCTATATACTTCATGGTCCTCTCAACTTGTAGTACAGTAGTAGAATGTATTGTTCTATATATTTCATGGTCCTCTCAACAAGTAGCACGGTAGTAGAAGGTATTGTTCTATATCACTTCATGGTCCTCTCAACAGGTAATACAGTAGTAGAATGTGTTTTTCTATAACATTTCACGGTCACCTCAACAGGTAGTACAGTAGTAGAAGGTATTGTTCTATATCACTTCATAGCCCTCTCAACTGGTAGTACAGTAGTAGAAGGTATTGTTCTATATCACTTCATAGCCCTCTCAACTGGTAGTACAGTAGTAGAATGTGTTGTTCTATATCACTTCATAGCCCTCTCAACAGGTAGTACAGTAGTAGAATGTGTTGTTCTATATACTTCATAGCCCTCTCAACTGGCAGTACAGTAGTAGAATGTGTTGTTCTATATACTTCATAGCCCTCTCAACTGGTAGTACAGTAGTAGAATGTGTTGTTCTATATCACTTCATAGCCCTCTCAACTGGTAGTACAGTAGTAGAATGTGTTGTTCTATATACTTCATATCCCTCTCAACAGGTAGTACAGTAGTTAGAATGTGTTGTTCTATATCACTTCATAGCCCTCTCAACTGGTAGTACAGTAGTAGAATGTGTTGTTCTATATACTTCATATCCCTCTCAACAGGTAGTACAGTAGTTAGAATGTGTTGTTCTATATCACTTCATAGCCCTCTCAACTGGTAGTACAGTAGTAGAATGTGTTGTTCTATATACTTCATATCCCTCTCAACAGGTAGTACAGTAGTAGAATGTGTTGTTCTATATCACTTCATAGCCCTCTCAACAGGTAGTACAGTGAAACCTGATTTTGTTCATACACCTCAAAGTCTTCCCATGGTCACACGAGTTCGGGATATGGCTTCGTGTCTGAATTTAGATAGAAAGTAATCGCTGAAATAAGTGAGGCCGATGTGACGTCATTTGCGGATGAAGTCGAACTCTGCGGCTTCTTGAGGTTAAAACAAATCCGCACTCTCTTGTTAGTTGGCTAGACTATTTACTCGTTTTTATAATCGTTCGGAACGGAGGTCTACCATTTCTTTCTCTTCCTTCCTTCCTTCCTTCCTTCCTTCCTTCCTTCCTTCCTTCCTTCCTTCCTTCCTTCCTTCCTTCCTTCCTTCCTTCCTTCCTTCCTTCCTTCCTCCCTCCCTCCCTCCCTCCCTCCCTCCCTCCCTCCCTTCCTCCCTCCCTTCCTTCCTTCCTTCCTTCCTTCCTTCCTTCCTTCCTTCCTTCCTTCCTTCCTTCCTTCCCGATTGGATTGTCGTTTTCCTCATACGCCCTTAGAAGGACGTTAAGTGGGCGTAGATATGTTATGTTTTAGTTTACAGAAGAACTGTGATATTTGCGCCTTTCGGCCCAACACAGCCGACTTAGCATGCTGTTTTTTGAGTACTGGGTTATCTTCCTTCTTTGATTCCTACTCGTTTGGTTAGACTAGACAGGTTGGTCTGTTTCTGGAGGCACCATGAAGAGGTGGAGTAGGCTCTGGATGGTTCTGGTACCCCGATCCTAGCGCAAGCCTTCAGATGTGGGTCGCTGACAGCTTCCAGCTCTGCTGCTGTGAGGCGTGTTTACCTCCATTTAAATGGCCAACCTCTTTTATTATCCTTGAATGCTGGAGCCTAAGATAATGTGTAAATAAAAGAATAACTTTTTTAAACAAAGAAGATTTATAATTATTCACGAACAGAAAGCAGCGATTGACGCAGTGAGTAATGAGTTACTAGCGAGCTATAAATAATCAACCAGCGAGCTATAAATAATCTGGGCGCATATTTCTCTCTTTCTGACCTGTGCTGACTACACTTCGCTTTACTGGAAGTTCATTAAATTAATGTAGACCCAGCTTATCAATACCAATTAACCCTTGTCACCATGTTTACAAAAATAGCGTTGACCTTTGAACCTTCGTCATTTTTCCCCCCTGTGATCAATTGCATATCTTGTAGCAAAATACATATAATTGTTTCTTTTTATTTTTTACATTTCATATTTTAAACAAATAAATACCTTCCACCTTTTTTCATTTCTTTTCTTTTTTTGTGTTCGCCAGCTTTTTACCTCTGACGAAGTTCCTAGAGACCAGGAACTGAATTGTGCGTGTTAATACGTTTTTCCCTGGCAGCCGTGTGCACAGTGGTCCCCCGCCGCACAGGCAGATAACTCCGTATTTGGAGGTACTCATAGTTTTTTTCGTCCATGATTATTTGACGTTTAAGCCGGGCCTCGCTGCCGAGACCAGGGGTGGTTGCCGCGGAGGGAAATCATAACTAAAAATCCCAACTGGCCGGGATTTGAACCCACAACCTCTCTGCCTCGAGACCAACCAGTCCCCAATTTCTTTTATTTCATTTGCTACTTAATAATAACTAATAATGACTCTATTTCTATCCCACTACTCCCCCCACTCGATGATGTCTGAGACGAAACGACCCCGACCTTGTTATTAAATCAAGGTCAGATCGCGACCAGCGGAAAGCCCCGACAAGGACAAATCGAAGTGGGCGTGCCTTCTATTATCTCTGTGTCTTCACCCACCTCCCTTCCTTGCCTACACACACAAGACATTGTTTAACATGTTGGGGTTAACTAAAACATATATCCCACCATAGTTGAAAAGGAGGGGGCGTTCGCAGAGCGAACCTTTCCCTTGTTAATCCGACTTAGATAATCATCATACCAAGATTACGAGAACAAAGGTGTTACCAACGAGAACTTTCGTTTTGGAGGAGACCCGACTTATTGTAATCATCACCCCATGAACTGATTATAAAACAAAAGTGTCACCAAGGCGAACCTTCCCGTTGGAGGTGGCCCGACTCGTTAGTATAACAGTATGGAAGAACGACCAATTTGGTAGTTGATTGCAAGGGGGCTGAGCAGATATGTGTATGTCCTGCAGTGAAGCCATTCCGTTCTAAAGTCTAAAGACAATCATCAAAACAAGAGTTCAAAAACGGAAGTGTTACCGGGTGAACTTTTCCTTTGGAGGTGACCATATGCCAGAAAGTTTGACATCCCGCCTCGATGACGTGTTGACCTATTCTTTATAATCGACGGTGACCGATCTTGATGCTCGATTGTCTGGACACTGCACTTGTACTGCACTGCCCTGTATCAGCTTTGCTTGTTGACACCTTCATGTACTAACACACTTCGGTCAGCGTTAGGCTTGACTCCTGCAGGAACCTTCTAGTGGCCCGACACACTTATCCGTCGTGATCGTATAACCTTGTACTTCGTGATGTTTTGTTGTTAAGACCGTCACTGCTTCGCCGGGCCCGTGCTTGATGCCCCCCCCCCCTTTTCCATATTTCGTTCTTCGCTAGGCACAGACATAAACAGACTGCATTGAGTAAGTAGTCAATGGAACACCCTTTTAAAAAGTACACAATCAACGTTTATTTATGGAATATCACCCTCGCACAACATTGTACACTTCCAACCACAGTATGTTTGTCAGCTGCACTTCTCACAATACGTGTTAACAATGAGACGTAACACATACACTCGCCTCGTTTTCCTGCACTACTGTTAATGTGACCCTTTCACGTGGTCGGGCTAGTTCCACCCACACACCCTACACCAACGTGTCTTGGCTTTTAATTAATGGCTACATTGGTACCACTGCCCTTCCATAAATTATATACCCCCAGCACCGGTTTGTAATTACATCAACGAACTGGACGGTTTTATCATGACAGGGTGTAGAGTTGCATTACTTCCTTCAGGCCACCATGCAATTTGGTGACATCCTGTTGGAGTCGACTCCACTCGGTCGGACTCTTGAAAAAACTACGCGGGATCTTCCCGCTAGCTATCGGAGCCTGGTCTTGCCTGATGAATTTCACAATGTCATTTGTTCGTGCCAACAATAGCACACACATTATTGAGCATTAAATCGGCGAGAGCTGTCTCGCTTACTATCACCTAAATTGTTCGTTGCTTATGAGTTTCACAACTCCCTTATAACAGCACACACATCACTGAACATTAAATCGGCGAGAGCTGTCTCGCTTACTAACACCTAAATTGTTCGTTGCTTCTGAGTATCACAACTACCTTATAATAGCACACACATCACTGAACATTAAATCGGCGTTCACTGTCACATAAATTGTTCGTTGCTTATGAGTTTCACAACTTACCTCTACTGGCCTCTATACTGATAACACAAGTTTACTTAACATTGACCCATGTGCTAGGTCCATTCCGCTCAGCTGCCAAGCACAAACTGACTAACCCTATCACACTGTTTTGTGTAACTAACCTGGCTACAACTCACAGTATCGGTTGCAAAAAGCCACCGTCCGCATTGAGTGCTCCTCCCATCTAGACTGACCTTCTAACTTATCGTTTTTCCTAACTTCCTCCCTTCCAACCAATCATATCCCTGTTTACATTCTTCCTTCTCTCTTTCCACGTGAAACTCGATATTTCTATTTGAGTGAACTCTTCTCACTTTCCCCTCGACTTCTATCACACACTCCCGTATTGTCATACACTGTGTAATCACTGATACAACCAGACTTCATGAAAGCCCCGAATCATCACACCTAGAGTTTGAGAACAGGTGTTACTACTGCGAACTTTCCCTTTGCAGTTTACGGGACTATAGCTTGTTTCATAACTCGTGCCCAACTTTAAAAATCGATAGCTTTTTAACCGCTTGTTGTAAGATATTCAAAATTTGCATGTAAAGTTATAATGATTAAAACCCAACAGGGAATTAATTTCATTAAAAAAAAACATTTGGTTATTATTGTTGCTTATTTAATTTATATAAATTTATAACGACCCATTGATGTAGTCAAAACTTAATGTTTACAGTATTTTAAACTAAAAATAGCGAGTACAAATCCATACACGGTAGAATTGACGTATTTGCACGCCTTCCCCGTGGTTTTTTTTGACACAATTAGACACTTGAGAAATTTTGTGTTCCATTTCCGTTCATTCATAGGTGTAGACGTGGAACAATAACATTTATCATGAGTCTTAAAATGAAATTCTGCAGTTTACAAAACATCGCAATAAAAATGTATGACTATTTTTGCAAAGAGGCTAAACGAGGAAGATTATTTCATTCTTTAGAAAACCCTGAGAATAGGACAAGACACATTTTGGATTTATCTAAACGGTCATTTAATCGCTGGATTCAAGCAAGTGGCCGTCAATGTTCAAAATCTACAAAATCACAAGGAAGAGCAAGAATGTTGGATAATTTCGACAGTGAACTTATTAGAAGTGGAATTCGCAAAATGCTGGGTATGAATGAAACTGTTACAATAAGAAAATTAAAAATTTTTAACACTAACCAAAGAGAATGGCAGTCATCAGATGGAAAGATTAAGAGATTAATACCTAACAGCAAAAGACAGCGCTTGATAATTGCTCATGCAGGTAGTCGACAACATGGACTAATACAGAATGCAGAGCTCATTTTTCTTTCAAAATCCATAGACAATCTGGATTATCACTCTAAGATGAATGGTCACATATTTAGACATTGGATTGAAAATTCTGTTCTCCCATCACTAGATCGACCATCTTGCCTAATAATGGACAATGCAGCGTACCACAACATTATTGCACTTGAAGATAAAGTCCAGACGTCATCCAGTAAAAAAGATGCTATTAAGATATGGCTCACAAAGGAGCACATACAATTTAATAACATGTACTTAAAACCTGAATTACTATCTCTAGTAAAGCAAAAACAAAGGACAAAGATTTTTCAAATAGATAAGATTATCCAAGAGCACGGTCATATAAGTTTGAGGCTGTCACCTTACCATGCTCATTTAAATCCAATAGAACTAATCTTGGCAAAATTAAAAGGACAAGTGGCAGATGAAAATACAACATTCAAAATATGCGATGTAAAGACTCTTGCTAATCTCGCTTTATTAAATATAGACAAAGATTATTGGGCTAAATGTGAAGACCACGTCTTAAAACAGGAAGAGGAATATTGGAAAAATGATGGTTTGTGGAATATTCAACCCCAAACAGTTATTAATCTTTTAGACTCGTCTGATTCAGAATGAAAGTATATAGCCCCCACAATGTTGGCCCCTATATTACCTTAAATTAGTTCAACAAACGGTCCTTTTCAGGACCACACAACTATGAAAATTGGACATACAGGTATACCTTGATATTATCGTCCGTCCTCGAACTGAGAAGACAATAATTCTCCTGGTGTTTTTTCCTTATTCAGTTATTTCCCCATTACGGCCACGCCTTTACCTAGTGAAAATTAATCATAGACCAGCAACTACGGTAATTTCTATTATTTAGGGGTTCACAATTTACAATTTTGACAAACATCAAAGAAATTCGCCGCTTTAAGAAAACTGCAGCTGCAAGATATTTGTTAAATATACATTTAAAGGGTCTTTTGCATTATAATAACATTTGGAAAATTTCAATAGTATTTAACAAACGGTTTCTGAGCAATAGCGTTTTGAAGTTGGGCAAGTGATTTGAAACGAGCTATAGTGTAATTATCACGCCAAATTTTCGAAAAAACACGCTGCTTGGACGAGCATTCTTTATTAAATACACTCAACCCACATGATCAACCTGCTACTAAGAGTTTGACAAATTTCGGTAGAAATATTTTGTGTGTCACGTACAAGGATCTATGTTATCACTTAGATTTGCCTTTGGTCAAGGCAAAGAAATACATAAAAATGCAAAGCTGCAGTAAAGCTGAATGTGAAGTAAAATTTAAAAAAAAAATAGAAAAAAAGGCATGGTAAAAGCTTTACTTAATTAATGGACGACACACATTTGAACGAGGTTTCGACTCAATAGGCCTTTAGCAGGAACAAACAAACAAGCAACACACACACACGACAAATTTGAACAACGTTTCGGCTTAATAGGCCTCAGCAGGAACAAACAAACAACAAACACACAGATACCAATTTTTGTTGTCCATTAATTACGTAAAGCATCCATACTAATTTTTCAATTTCTTTTTCTCCTTCTAAGTTATCACGCCGTATTAAAAAATACAAATTATGAAGTAAAATATGGAACTGCAGCAGAACAAAGAAACTTTCCAGAGTTGAACGGATCTGTACAAAGTCCAAGCCTAGCCTCTTCCTTTTAGTTCAAGAGGTCAAAACGTCGAACACCGCCACAGTTAAAAAAAGTTACATGCCTCATAGGCGAGTGACTGCGTTGTGATCAGTGAACCTCAACTGTCCGAGATCCCACTCTATCTCTCATTGATGTTATAAACGAGGACAATGCAACAGACTCAGAAAATCTCGACCCATACTTTCTGCAAAATGTCATGAAATTATAATTAAAATAAGATTCTGAGAATAAAATAAACAGCCCGCGAAAGATGATATCTAGAATATGTGATTGCAGCCTTCTCCTTGTTAAATCTGGACATTTCTCTTTGTTCATTTATTCATTCAATGTTCTTGCTGCTTTCGTTTGGTTAATTTAAAAAAAATCGACTATATTTTTGTTAACATTTTGACACGTCACTGCAGTTACTGAGAGCAATTCAATTTCACTTTCTATTTCTTATTCACTGTTGTTGGTTGATGTGCCTTGTTGTCGTTTGTCCAACTTCGATAAACACGCTTGGTTGAAGTAAGCTGTCTGTCTGTATGTGTGCCTGTCTGTCTGTCTATCTGTCTGCCTTCCTGTCTGTCTGTTTGTCTATCTGTCTGTCTGTCGCCTGAAGTATTCTCTAAATCTGCAATAGCGTTTTTGCATAAATTTTACAGTTTGTTATTAGTTTTGCACCGGCCCAAATAATATTGTCTGTAGTGTTACGTGCATGAGCCTATGAATTTTCCTCTGTCTACTATATTCATCAGTCTTAAAGTATGTGTTCAGCGATCTGGCTCGCCTATCAACATGTACATGTGACTGAGGTGCCAATCTCTAATTTTTGTATACATAGAAGAAATGTTAATTTTATTTAGTAATTTATTGAACTCTCTAATGCCTTTTCATATTATTTATCTTTATTTTCAACCATTTCATTGGGCGTTTAGTCTACCCGTTACCCCTCCCCCTTGAAATAAAAAAAAAATGTGCCTTTGTCACAACGAAACGTCGTGTAAACTATGGCTTCATATGAAGCTAGAGGTGCATGTCTTATCCTGTTGGTCTAAAGTAGCTGTTTAAAATGCTACGCGATCGAAAGTAAAACTGCTTTGACAGCCTTATATATCTTAAACAAGTGTAGACATAATGCGTGCAACGCTTTTTCTTACGTAGATACATTAGCACGGGCCTGCAAGACTGCGCTTTAAACACACTGCAAGCAAGCTAGAAATAATTTGTTTTAATCTTTTTACGTGTTTCCATTACTGAATTAAGTTCTTTTTTTTTCTGTTAACCTGTAGTTCAGCTTTGGCGGTGGAACATTGTAACTAATGCTGTTGTTTTATGAATATGTTTGTGGAACGAAATAATTTGCAAAACTCAGATGTAATATATAACGAATCAAGGAATAAAAACACGAGATACAACTATAAGTTTGTATATTACTAACATCAGGTGTTAGGGGAAGGTAAGTGATATCGCGTTAAAACTCAACTTGTTTCGCCATTATGTTTACATTGTTACGTTGGTTGTTAAGCCGTTAATTTGTCCTAGTCTGTCACTACATTTTTTTAAAATTGTAAAACCGTATTTACGTTGCTTTTTTTTTCTCATTAGTTTGAAAATTTCATACATGAAAGATCAATCAGAAATTATTTTATTAAAAATATAAAAAAAAGGAAAATACAATTCGAATTAATCGTAAACTGATAAGTTTTTTGAATTCAGAAATCACACTTTTCGATCTTTCAGTTACTTTGTTGTGTCTGTTCCTTGTTTCTGTGGACTTTCATTAAAGATAGTGAAGTTGTTGAAAGCGAGATTGCCCGATTTCCTTGCACAACAACTTATTCTCTTGTAGGTGGAGGTGTCCCATGATTTCTCTGGTCAAGATCGTTAACAAAAATAAAACAATCTGAAATCTTGAAAAGTGAGATATCGAATACCGATGACGACAGTACATGTCCAACAATTTGCGTCGATGTTGCTGACTTGAGGTTTACACTACTTCTTATGGACATATTCAGAGTACAATGATGATGACCCGCTAATAACTCAATAACTAACACTACTTCTTATGGACATATTCAGAGTACAATGATGATGACCCGCTAATAACTCATTAACTTACACTACTTCTTATGGACATGTTCAGAGTACAATGATGATGACCCGCTAATAACTCATTAACTTACACTACTTCTTATGGACATATTCAGAGTACAATGATGATGACCCGCTAATAACTCATTAACTTACACACCTTCTTACGGACATGTTCAGAGTGCAATGATGATGACCCGCTAATAACTCAAAAACTTACACACCTTCTTACGGACATGTTCAGAGTGCAATGATGATGACCCACTAATAACTCAAAAACTTACACACCTTCTTACGGACATGTTCAGAGTACAATGATGATGACCCGCTAATAACTCATTAACTTACACTACTTCTTATGGACATGTTCAGAGTACAACGATGATGACCCGCTAATAACTCATTAACTTACACTACTTCTTATGGACATGTTCAGAGTACAATGATGATGACCCGCTAATAACTCATTAACTTACACTACTTCTTATGGACATGTTCAGAGTACAATGATGATGACCCGCTAATAACTCAAAAACTTACACACCTTCTTACGGACATGTTCAGAGTGCAATGATGATGACCCACTAATAACTCAAAAACTTACACACATTCTTACGGACATGTTCAGAGTACAACGATGATGGCCCGCTAATAACTCAATAACTTAATTACACACCTACTTATGGACATGTTCAGAGTACAATGATGATGGCCCGCTAATAACTCAAAAAGTTACATATCTTTTTACGGACATGTTCAGAGTGCAATGATGATGGCTCGCTAATAACTCAATAACTTACACTACTTCTTATGGACATGTTCAGAGTGCAATGATGATGACCCGCTAAAAACTCAATAACTTACACTACTTCTTACGGACATGTTCGGAGTACACTGATGATGACCCGCTAATAGCTCAAAAACGTACTCAACTTATTGTTGTTCCCACCTTTCAGAGCTACAAAAATGCAGTTTAAATACTATTGTAAGACATTAATATTTGATAATTTTTTCACAGGGTGAAGCGGTTATATACACAGATGAGTCTATTGTTCTGTATAGACAGAAAATGTCCTGACTAAAAATAGTTTGATGATCAGATTAAAGGCAGTAACTAGGGCAATAGCTTCGCTTGATACACAAACTTTTTACCTGCGTATGATTTCTGAGATTCAATGAGACTGCTCAGGAAGATGTAAATGAGCTTTACTTGAAATCAGTGTTTGGAGTTTCTGAAGAGGTCAAGGCTGATTCACTCAAATTTGCTTCATGTTTATGCCAGGATATTCGGATGTAAAGAGGGATGAAAGGAGCAGACAGGCTCACTTTGCTTCATGTTTGTGCCAGGATATTCGGATGTAAAGAGGGATGAAAGGAGCAGACATTCTCACTTTGCTTCATGTTTGTGCCAGGACATTCGGATGTAAAGAGGGATGAAAGGAGCAGACAGGCTCACTTTGCTTCATGTTTGTGCCAGGACATTCGGATGTAAAGAGGGATGAAAGGAGCAGACAGGCTCACTTTGCTTCATGTTTATGCCAGGACATTCGGATGTAAAGAGGGATGAAAGGAGCAGACAGACTCACTTTGCTTCATGTTTATGCCAGGACATTCGGATGTAAAGAGGGATGAAAGGAGCAGACAGGCTCACTTTGCTTCATGTTTGTGCCAGGACATTCGGATGTAAAGAGGGATGAAAGGAGCAGACAGGCTCACTTTGCTTCATGTTTATGCCAGGACATTCGGATGTAAAGAGGGATGAAAGGAGCAGACAGGCTCACTGGGTTGATTGTTGTGGAAAAGGGACGACCATTGGACACGACTGACATTCTCATTGCTTTCATGAAGGCAGGTAGATCAAAAGGGATGACGCCAGACATGAGCGGTACTATGTGAGAAAAAGAAGACTTTTGTAAATCAACAAAGAAATGGGATCGTTAAACAATAGACGTGCCGGTTGTATTGAGGGAGGGGGGGGGGACGGGATCCCAGCACTCACAGAAGTTGTCCGATGTGCAGTGTGGATGATCTATCGGTGAATTAAACAGCTACTATATTAATAGTTTAGGTATCAGAAACACATCAGTCCGTTATAGTTTGTTGTATAGGTAGTAGTAACACATCAGTCCGTTATAGTTTGTTGTATAGGTAGTAGTAACACATCAGTCCGTTATAGTTTGTTGTATAGGTAGTAGTAACACATCGGTCCGTTATAGTTTGTTGTATAGGTAGTAGTAACACATCAGTCCGTTATAATTTGTTGTTTAGGTAGTAGTAACACATCAGTCCGTTATAGTTTGTTGTATAGGTAGTAGTAACACATCAGTCCGTTATAGTTTGTTGTATAGGTAGTAGTAACACATCGGTCCGTTATAGTTTGTTGTATAGGTAGTAGTAACACATCGGTCCGTTATAGTTTGTTGTATAGGTAGCAGAAACACATCAGTCCTTTATAGTTTGTTGTATAGGTAGTAGTAACACATCGGTCCGTTATAGTTTCTAGTATAGGTAGTAGTAACACATCGGTCCGTTATAGTTTGTTGTATAGGTAGTAGTAACACATCAGTCCGTTATAGTTTGTTGTATAGGTAGTAGTAACACATCGGTCGGTTATAGTTTGTTGTATAGGTAGTAGTAACACATCAGTCCGTTATAGTTTGTTGTTTAGGTAGTAGTAACACATCAGTCCGTTCTTGTTTGCTGTTTAGGTAGTAGTAACATCAATCCGTTCTTGTTTGCTGTTTAGGTAGTAGTAACATCAATCCGTTCTTGTTTGTTGTTTAGGTAGTAGTAACATCAATCCGTTCTCGTTTGTTGTTTAGGTAGTAGTAACATCAATCCATTATAGTTTGTTGTTTAGGTAGTAGTAACATCAATCCGTTCTTGTTTGTTGTTTAGGTAGTAGTAACATGAATCCATTATAGTTTGTTGTTTAGGTAGTAGTAACATCAATCCATTATAGTTTGTTGTTTAGGTAGTAGTAACATCAAAGCATTATAGTTTGTTGTTTAGGTAGTAGTAACATCAAAGCATTATAGTTTGTTGTTTAGGTAGTAGTAACATCAATCCGTTCTTGTTTGTTGTTTAGGTAGTAGTAACATCAATCCGTTATTGTTTGTTGTTTAGGTAGTAGTAACATCAATCCGTTATTGTTTGTTGTTTAGGTAGTAGTAACATCAATCCGTTATTGTTTGTTGTTTAGGTAGTAGTAACATCAATCCATTATAGTTTGTTGTTTAGGTAGTAGTAACATCAAAGCATTATAGTTTGTTGTTTAGGTAGTAGTAACATCAAAGCATTATAGTTTGTTGTTTAGGTAGTAGTAACATCAATCCGTTCTTGTTTGTTGTTTAGGTAGTAGTAACATCAATCCGTTATTGTTTGTTCTTTAAGTAGTAGTAACACATCAATCCGTTCTTGCTTGTTGCTTAAGTAGTAGTAACACATCAATCCGGTATTGTTTGTTGTTTAAGTATTAGTAA
The DNA here is from genome assembly GCA_032433765.1 of Megaustenia siamemsis. Classification (NCBI taxonomy): domain Eukaryota; kingdom Metazoa; phylum Mollusca; class Gastropoda; order Stylommatophora; family Ariophantidae; genus Megaustenia; species Megaustenia siamemsis. The sequence continues at coordinate 17,694,889 of JAVIAB010000139.1, read as the reverse complement.
CACATCAATTCGTTCTTGTTTGTTGTTTAAGTAGTAGTAACACATCAATCCGTTATTGTTTGTTGTTTAAGTAGTAGTAACACATCAATTCGTTCTTGTTTGTTGTTTAAGTAGTAGTAACATATCAATCCGTTATTGTTTGTTGTTTAAGTAGTAGTAACACATCAATCCGGTATTGTTTGTTGTTTAAGTAGTAGTAACACATCAATCCGGTATTGTTTGTTGTTTAAGTAGTAGTAACACATCAATCCGGTATTGTTTGTTGTTTAAATAGTAGTAACACATCAATCCATTATTGTTTGTTGTTTATGTAGTAGTAACATATCAATCCGGTATTGTTTGTTGTTTAAGTAGTAGTAACATATCAATCCGTTATTGTTTGTTGTTTAAGTAGTAGAACACATCAATCCGGTATCGTTTGTTGTTTAAGTAGTAGTAACACATCAATCCATTATTGTTTGTTGTTTATGTAGTAGTAACACATCAATCCGTTATTGTTTGTTGTTTAAGTAGTAGTAACACATCAATCCGTTATTTGTTTGTTGTTTAAGTAGTAGTAACATATCAATCCGTTACAGTTTGTTGTTTAAATAGTAGTAACACATCAATCCGGTATTGTTTGTTGTTTAAGTAGTAGTAACACATCAGTCCGTTATTTGTTTGTTGTTTAAGTAGTAGTAACACATCAATCCGGTATTGTTTGTTGTTTAAGTAGTAGTAACACATCCATCTGTTATTGTTTGAGTTTAAGTATTAGTAACACATCAATTCGTTATTGTTTTTTGTTTACGTAGTAGTAACACATCAATCCGTTATTGTTTGTTGTTTAAGTAGTAGTAACATATAAATCCGTTATTGTTTGTTGTTTAAGTAGTAGTAACACATCAATCCGTTATTTTTTGTTGTTTAAGAAGTAGTAACACATCAATCCCTTCTTGTTTGTAGTTTAAGTAGTAGTAACACATCGATCCGTTATTTTTTGTTGTTTAAGAAGTAGTAACACATCAATCCCTTCTTGTTTGTAGTTTAAGAAGTAGTAACACATCAATCCCTTCTTGTTTGTAGTTTAAGTAGTAGTAACACATCAATCCGTTATTGTTTGTTGTTTAAGTAGTAGTAACACATCAATCACTTCTTGTTTGTTGTTTAAGTAGTAGTAACACATCAATCCGTTATTGTTTGTTGTTTAGGTAGTAGTAGCACGTCAATCCGTTATTGTTTGTTGTTTAAGTATTAGTAACACATCAATTCGTTCTTGTTTGTTATTTAGGTAGTAGTAACACATCCATCTATTATTGTTTGTTGTTTAGGTAGTAGTAACACATTCATCTGTTATTGTTTGTTGTTTAGGTGGTAGTAACACATCAATCCGTTATTGTTTGTTGTTTAGGTAGTAGTAACACATCAATCCGTTCTTGTTTATTGTTTAAGTAGTAGTAACACATCAATCCGTTACTTTTTGTTGTTTAAGTAGTAGTAACACATCAGTCAGTTGTTGTTTGTTGTTTAAGTAGTAGTAACACATCAATCCTTTATTGTTTGTTGTTTAAGTATTAGTAACACATAAATCCGTTACTGTTTGTTGTTTAAGTAGTAGTAACACATCAATCCGTTACTGTTTGTTGTTTAAGTAGTAGTAACACATCAATCCGTTATTGTTTGTTGTTTAAGTAGTAGTAACACATCAATCCGTTATTGTTTGTTGTTTAAGAAGTAGTGACACATCAATCCGTTATTGTTTGTTATTTAAGTATTAGTAACACATCAATCAGTACTCGTTTGTTGTTTAAGTATTAGTAACACATCAATCCGTTATTGTTTGTTGTTTAGGTAGTAGTAACACATCAATCCGTTATTGTTTGTTGTTTAGGTAGTAGTAACACATCAATCAGTACTCGTTTGTTGTTTAAGTATTAGTAACACATCAATCCGTTATTGTTTGTTGTTTAGGTAGTAGTAACACATCAATCCGTTCTTGTTTGTTGTTTTGGTAGTAGTGACACATCAATCCGTTCTTGTTTGTTGTTTAGGTAGTAGTGACACATCAATCCGTTATTGTTTGTTGTTTAAGTATTAGTAACACATCAATCAGTACTTGTTTGTTGTTTAAGTATTAGTAACACATCAATCCGTTATTGTTTGTTGTTTAGGTAGTAGTAACACATCAATCCGGTATTGTTTGTTGTTTAAGTAGTAGTGACACATCAATCCGTTCTTATTTGTTGTTCAGTTAGTAGTAACACATCAATCCGTTCTTGTTTGTTGTTCAGTTAGTAGTAACACATCAATCCGTTCTTATTTGTTGTTCAGTTAGTAGTAACACTTCAATCCGTTCTTGTTTGTTGTTCAGTTAGTAGTAACACATCAATCCGTTCTTGTTTGTTGTTTAAGTATTAGTGACACATCAATCCGTTATTGTTTGTTGTTTAAGTAGTAGTAACACATCAATCCGTTATTTGTTTGTTGTTTAAGTAGTAGTAACACATCAATCCGTTATTGTTTGTTGTTTAGGTAGTAGTAACACATCATTCCGTTCTTGTTTGTTGTTCAGTTAGTAGTAACACATCAATCCGTTCTTGTTTGTTGTTTAGGTAGTAGTGACACATCAACCCGTTATTGTTTGTTGTTTAAGTAGTAGTAACACATCAATCCGTTATTGTTTGTTGTTTAAGTAGTAGTAACACATCAATCCGTTATTGTTTGTTGTTTAAGTAGTAGTAACACATCAGACCGTTCTTGTTTGTTGCTAGTAACTTTTTTTCTCTCTCCTTCTCTCTTCACTTATACATTCATGGTTCATGAGTTACTGGTCCTGTTCTTTACGCAAACTTTTTTTTGCAATCCCATATTCATCTAATCTTCAAAGGGTACCTGATTTTTCTGCGAGATTAATACGAGCTGGCGTAATACTGAACACATAACCAATAAAATGTGCTGATGGACATTGTGTGCACTAACAACTCCAGATTTCCCATAAGTCCCCGGGTGTTGAGGGAAACCGTTACTTAACAATCTATATTCATGAAGCCTGATTTTTTTTTTTTTTTGCTACGCTATTACGATTTGTGAGTATTTAAAAACAAGAAGTGCTTTGTCTTATTTTAAAGCTTTAATAATTTCTAGATGAATCAAGGATTTATTTCAGATTTGATATTTTTTCCTCTTGTATTTCATTCCTTTCTGTTGTTCACCCGACTACAACTAATTCAACTGATGTCCTCTTCATCGTCCGTCCTTAAAAGGACGTTAAGTGGGCGTTGTTACGTTGTGCTGCTGTTTGCAGTAAAACTGTGAGATTTGCGTCTTTAAGCCCAGAATATCCGACTTTAACATTTTATTTCTGAATACAAGTTTGTCTTTCATCTTCGATCCCTACACGCTTGGTCAGACTAGACAGGTTAGTTTGTTTCTAGAGGCACCACGGAGAGGTGGAGCAGGGTCTGAATGGTTCTATTTCACCGATCCTGGCGCAAGTTATCAGCCGTTGGTCGCTGACAGCTTTCAGCTCTGCTGCCATGAGGCGCATTTGACTTCTGCAGTCTTTCTTATGTTTACTCTACATCCTTCGCGGAGCACGGCGTCTTCTGCCAGAATTAGACTTAATAGTGACCTCTGTACACACAACAGAGGTGGAATAAGATATGACTAAACCCGTTGGCATTATCATTTTAGGACGTGAACTTCTGGTCAATATGGTGGATAGGCGGCAGAAATCATTGAAGGCTATGTATGACAGTGTTCCTTGTTGCAGTTTCCTCATATTCCATGTCCGGCTTGTTGCAGGAGCTACTGTGTTAAGTGCTCTGTGCACACCGTGAGCTGTGCGTCTCATCTGTTTTGGTCATGTTTCGATATTCCAATTGTTTACGATGAATGATCTTTCTATCTTTCGTTCGCCCGAAGTATTGTCTATATCTGCAATGTCGTTTCCTGTATAAATTTTACTGTCTTTTGTAATTCTTGCAGTGGCCCATATAGTTTTGTCTGTAGTGTTGTATCTATGGGCCAATGGATTTTCCTCAGTCTAATCGATATAAATATACCTCATTGAGATAAAGTTAATGACTTTTTACAGTTTGACCCATAAAATGGCTTCAATAGTTCAAAAGTTAAAGCGATCTGAATACATGCAAATATACGAGTAATCTTCATGTGCTATCTTTACCAAAGTTGTAATGCTTATGTATCCATAATAGTTTATGTAGTATGTTTTATGTGCAAGACGTGTGGAATGTCCAACAGTTTTATACAGACAATCAAATAAATGTGTTCGTAAAGAGTGTGATGTTGAAATGGTTTTGCCAGTTAGTCTAGTCTTGCAGATCTGTTAGATGGCGCTGTGAGGACAAAAAACAGTGTTATCTTTCAACGTTATGTTTAATTAATAATATCTGCTTTACATCGGCTGTTTATAAGAGTTGGCTTTAAAATAATTATTTGGGAATGAGGAGCGACCTTTACGTCATTTGTCTTTGTGCATTTCTTACTTGACAAGGGTTTGATAACTGAACTAATTTATTTACAATTAAAACATTTCTTTGAACAGGTAAGTCTGTAAAGGTGTGTTAATGAGTGTTTACAAACGAAGTAGTAAGCGCTTAAAGACAGTATATGGAACTATATTTGGTAGTAGTCTGTAGGTTATACCTGTCAATATGAAGAGGAAAACTGGTATCAAAGACGGTACTTTTAAATTACATAAATGTGTGATTTTTTAAATGTGAGTTATTTTAGGACCAAATATTCTGGCTCTGGCTCGATTTTGATTTTGATCAATGAGTTGATACTTGCAGCAGCAATGACTTGATGACTGAAATAACGGTTTGATTATTGCTGTAATGGCCCGATGATTGGAGCAACGATTTTAGGTTTGGAGCGACGACTTCAGGCTTTGAGAAATGGCTGGAAGATTGGAGTAAGTGCTCGAAGTTGATTGTGCTGGAGTGAGCCTTGGACAGTAGTTCGGGATCTAAAGAAATAGTTTGAACTTGGACAGTAGTTCGAGATCTGTAGAAATTATTTTAGCTTGGACAGTAGCTCGAGATTTGTAGAAATTAGTTTAGCTTGGACAGTCGCTCGAGATCTGTAGAAATTATTTTAGCTTGGACAGTCGCTCGAGATCTGTAGAAATTATTTTAGCTTGGACAGTAGCTCGAGATCTGTAGAAATTATTTTAGCTTGGACAGTAGCTCGAGATCTGTAGAAATTATTTTAGCTTGGACAGTAGCTCGAGATTTGTAGAAATTATTTTAGCTTGGACAGTAGCTCGAGATTGTAGAAATTATTTTAGCTTGGACAGTCGCTCGAGATCTGTAGAAATTATTTTAGCTTGGACAGTCGCTCGAGATCTGTAGAAATTATTTTAGCTTGGACAGTAGCTCGAGATCTGTAGAAATTATTTTAGCTTGGACAGTAGCTCGAGATCTGTAGAAATTATTTTAGCTTGGACAGTCGCTCGAGATCTGTAGAAATTATTTTAGCTTGGACAGTAGCTCGAGATCTGTAGAAATTATTTTAGCTTGGACAGTCGCTCGAGATCTGTAGAAATTATTTTAGCTTGGACAGTAGCTCGAGATCTGTAGAAATTATTTTAGCTTGGACAGTAGCTCGAGATCTGTAGAAATTATTTTAGCTTGGACAGTAGCTCGAGATCTGTAGAAATTATTTTAGCTTGGACAGTCGCTCGAGATCTGTAGAAATTATTTTAGCTTGGACAGTAGCTCGAGATCTGTAGAAATTATTTTAGCTTGGACAGTAGCTCGAGATCTGTAGAAATTATTTTAGCTTGGACAGTAGCTCGAGATTTGTAGAAATTATTTTAGCTTGGACAGTAGCTCGAGATCTGTAGAAATTATTTTAGCTTGGACAGTAGCTCGAGATCTGTAGAAATTATTTTAGCTTGGACAGTAGCTAGAGATTTGTAGAAATTATTTTATCTTGGACAGTCGCTCGAGATTTGTAGAAATTATTTTAGCTTGGACAGTCGCTCGAGATCTGTAGAAATTATTTTAGCTTGGACAGTCGCTCGAGATTTGTAGAAATTATTTTAGCTTGGACAGTCGCTCGAGATCTGTAGAAATTATTTGAGCTTGGACAGTAGCTCGAGATCTGTAGAAATTATTTTAGCTTGGACAGTAGCTCGAGATCTGTAGAAATAGTTTGAACTTGGACAGTAGCTCGAGATCTGTAGAAATTATTTTAGCTTGGACAGTCGCTCGAGATTTGTAGACATTATTTTAGCTTGGACAGTCGCTCGAGATTTGTAGACATTATTTTAGCTTGGACAGTCGCTCGAGATTTGTAGACATTATTTTAGCTTGGACAGTAGCTCGAGATCTGTAGAAATTATTTTAGCTGGACAGTAGCTCGAGATCTGTGGAAATTATTTTAGCTTGGACAGTAGCTCGAGATTTGTAGAAATTATTTTAGCTTGGACAGTAGCTCGAGATCTGTAGAAATTATTTTAGCTTGGACAGCAGCTCGAGATCTGTAGAAATTATTTTAGCTTGGACATTAGTTCGAGATCTGTAGAGATTATTTTAGCTTGGACAGTAGCTCGAGATCTGTAGAAATTATTTGAGCTTGGACAGTAGCTCGAGATCTGTAGAAATTATTTAGCTTGGACAGCAGCTCGAGATCTGTAGAAATTAATTTAGCTTGGACATTAGTTCGAGATCTGTAGAAATTATTTTAGCTTGGACAGTAGCTCGAGATCTGTAGAAATTAATTTAGCTTGGACAGTAGTTCGAGATGTGTAGAAATTATTTTAGCTTGGACAGTAGCTCGAGATCTGTAGAAATTAATTTAGCTTGGACAGTAGCTCGAGATCTGTAGAAATTTGAGCCTTGGACAGTAGCTCGAGTTTTGGAGTAATGTTTTAAGCCTTGAATTAACGTTTTAAGGCTTGAATTAATGTTTTAAGGCTTGAATTAACGTTTTAAGGCTTGAAGCAATAGCTTCTATTATCACCCTAATCGGGGCAGTGTTTTTCAACCTTTGGCGAGGTCATGCCTTCTTGTTTAAAAGCCAGGAAACCTGCGAGCATCCCCACTCTTTTTTTTTAATAATAGCGAAGCAACATGCGACCGTCCCCATTTACAATAGTCAGAAATCTGTGACCATCTCACGCCTATAACAGCTATAAATCTGTGACCATCTCATTTCTATAATAGCTATAAATCTGTGACCATCTCACGCCTATAATAGCTATAAATCTGTGACCATCTCCCGTCTATAATAGCTATAAATCTGTGACCATCTCACGCCTATAATAGCTATAAATCTGTGACCATCTCACGTCTATAATAGCTATAAATCTGTGACCATCTCACGCCTATAATAGCTATAAATCTGTGACCATCTCACGTTTATAATAGCCAGAAATCTGTGACACTCTCGCGTTTATAATAGTCATAAACTTGTTATGCTCTCCCATTTATAACTGCTATGAATATGTGACCTTCTCCCATTTATAATAGCCACCAATATGTGACTA